>PVKB01008624.1:0-14683 GCA_004027205.1 Ctenodactylus gundi | reverse complement strand
AAAAAAAAAAAAAAAAAAAAAAAAAAAAAAAAAAAAAAAAAAAAAAAAAAAAAAAAAAAAAAAAAAAAAAAAAAAAAAAAAAAAAAAAAAAAAAAAAAAAAAAAAAAAAAAAAAAAAAAAAAAAAAAAAAAAAAAAAAAAAATCAATCCAATGTAAGATGAAAGCACTTTGTATAACTTAATATTTATTCACTGTATTGAGAGCATACAAAGATATATCTGAACAGTCTCTAAACCTTAGGTATTATTAAAGATAATGAAATGGAGGCTGACTGAAATCAAAGACTTGGTTCATACAATAAGTGGCCCAGTTTAGAACTAAACCCAGGTTTATCTGATCCCAACACCCACCCAGCACTCTTTTCCTTTATTAGAGGTTTTCAATTTTATGTATTTATTTATTTATTTATTTAGAGAATACTTTCTCCAAAATAAATAGTTACCTAAGAACCAAAGTGTAATTCCATCTAATAAGAATGGCTACAGTTGAACTCTGAGGATGACTGTGGGCCACAGTGCAAGGGCAAAGGATCACAGACAGGAACCTGACCCGTACCTGCCTGGCCCTGCTTCGCCAGTGACGGACTCCAGGGAACCTCTGTACCACACAGAGAACAGGGAGCTTGAGCACCACCGTCTCCTTCAGGTGACTGGACTGAATGTGCCCGACCCCAATTCATATGGTGAAATATTAATCCCCAACAGGATGACATTAGGAGGTGGGACCTCCAGGAAGTGATTAGGTCATGAGGGTGGCGCCCTCATGAATAAGATTAGTGACTTTATATAAGGGACCTAAGAGTCAGAGAAATAATAGCAGGTAGAGCTCTTGCCTGGCAAGCACAAAACCCAGAACCATGTAAGCCAGGTGTGGTGGCACATGCTTGTAATCATCTCCCTCAGGAGGCTGAGGCAGGAGAATTGCTATGAGTTTAAGGCCAGCCTAAGCTACATACTGAGTTCAGGACCAGCCTGGACTACAGAATATGACCCTGTCACAAACAAACACATAAATAAATAAAATTTAAAAAAAAAAGGTTTTCAGAAAAATCCTTGTCCTCTTCTACCATTTGACGACAATGAATAAACAGACACCTGTTGGTGATCCGGGATGCAGGCCTAACCAGACACCAAATCTTCTGGGACCTCTGTTCTTGGACTACTTTCTAGGACTGTGAGAAAAAAAAAAAAATTCTGTTGTTTAAGACACCTAGTCTACAACATTTTTTGTTGAGCAGCCCAAAGTAAAAGAGTTGTGTTCATTCAATAATTTATTTACATAAAGTTAAATACTCAATTATCAAGATTTGCAATTAGGCTAAAATACCAACCAACTATTGTTCAGTTCCCAAACACAGCTTTGTCTGGCTGCACGCGTCCTCCCCGGGGCACAATTAAGCGCGGCTGTCTTCCTCTGGATCTGGCACATGTTCAATCCACATACAGACATGCCTTAAAGCTGACACAGGAGCTAAGTCACTTCACAAAATCCTTTACTTGAAGATCTACTTTTGTCCTAAAATGAGTTTCAAACTTCTCAAAAACGAGGTTCAAAAGTTATTATACATGTTGCCGTTTGAAAGCAAAGACAGGAAATACAGAAAAACCTCAGGAATTGAAAATTGCCTGTAGTCCTACTGGCTTCTCAGCATCTGGCATAATTCTTTCTCACCTTTTCTTCACACTTACACAATCTAAACATAAAGCTTTATAAAACTGAAATTATGGTTTCATTTCTCTATCATGCAAACAGAAGACTAGGTAAAATTTATTTAGCACAACAGTCCTGGGCTATGTTTTACTTGTATTTGTTTCAGTATCTAATTGATACATATTATTATTATCTTGATCTGATTGGTACATATCAGTATCACCCTGATTTAATCTGAAACCTAAAGAGATTAAAATTTGCCCACAGTCACAAAGCCAGAAAGCGGCCTACATGCTTAAGCACTAAAATGAGCCTCTTATCTCCTAGGACTATGTAAGAGGATCAACCAAAAGATAAGCCAGCAAGGCTGCTTTGTAAATTATGATGTGCCAACAAAAGTTTTTTAACTAAAATCTTAAAAAAAATAGAAGGCATATGAAATTGAGCCACAACCTGGCATTGTGCTGACAGACAACTCATGGGAATGTTCTGGAATGAACCAAAAAAGAGGGCACAGCTAGCATCCCACAGTAAAAGGAAGGACCTGAGCACTTCAGAACTCTATGGCAGAGTAATAGAATAAAAACTTGGGCTTGCTGGGCCTGGGGGCACAGGCCTGGCACCCCAGCATTCAGGGAGAATGGCAAGTTTGGGTCCGGCCTGGAGAACTCAGCAATTTGGAAGGACCTTGTCTCAAAATCAAAAACAGGCTGGGGATGTATCTCAGCGCTGAGGTTCCGTGTTTAACCTCCAGTACCACAAAGACTAACAAACAAAGGCCAAAAAAACCCCAAACCCTAGTGTGACCACTGGAGAGATTACATCAACTTGAGGCAATTAGGAAGCAGCCTGGACTAGGGTTTAGGAAGCACGCCTAGATAAGGCAGACAAGAACCAGCCCAGATTAGAGTGTGAGTGAGCTGTAGGCCAGCGAATGAGGGAAGAGCACCCATCCCCACGTGGGAGGCCCAACCGGGAACTCAAACTGTATAAAAGGAAGAAGAAAGATTGTTACAGCTTCTTCCTCTGGGAAGAGACTGGACTTGAGGCTTCCTGTGTGTGATGTTGCAAGGAGCTGCTTCCACCTCGGCCTCTGCCATGTACCTGCATTGCTGCTGGCTGACTGAGTGGCCTGTGACCTTCTGAAACTGCGAGCCAAAATAAACCTTTCCTCCCCTAAACTTGCGGGTGTGGAGTATTGAGTAACAGCCATGAAAAAGTAACAAAGACACGGAGGGCTTACTTCCTCATAAGAAAGGGTGTCACAAAGCGCAAACCTGGGTTTCAGTCCTGGCTTGGCTACATAACCACATTCACCAGCTAGCTAACCTTGGGTCAGCCTTCTCATCTGTAGAAACGGGGTCAGTAATCGTGACGCCCCTTACATGGTTACTGTGGAACAGCAAGTGAGTGATGAAATACCACACTCAGAACAGCGCGCGATACACAGCCAGCACCACACGGTGGCGAGACACCACACTGGCCAGACTTCTAACTCTGCTTCCTCCTGTTTATCTACCCCTGCGTATTTATTTGTGTGTGTGATACCAGAGATGGAGTCCCAGAGCCTTCACACGGAGCCACATCCTCAGCCCCTTCTCACTTCTGATGTTGAAATGGGGGCTTGCTAAGTCACTCAATTGCCCAGACTGCATTCAAATTTGGCAGTCCTGCCTCAGCCTCCCAGAGCGCTGGGTGCGGTTCCCTTCCCGTGCTTGTGAGGCTTTTATTCAGTAAAACAAGGGGCAGGGAAACCTTGATGGCAAAGAACTGTCTTAGTGTATTTACTTACTCTGTGGGGAGGCAAGGAAGCAAGCGAAGAAACTGGTAAGGAAGAAAAACAAGACCTGGGACCTTAAGAATAATCTAGATGCTGCCTGGGGCAGGAGTTCACGCCAGGACTCAGTTCCTCAGCAAATTCTTGCAACTATGAGAATTTAAAAATCAGTTAATCTGCAGAATACGGTGACGCATGCCTGTGATCCGCGTTACACCGGGAGTGCACAAGCAAGGGACTGGCCAAATCCAAGCAGTACCTGGCAACTTAGCAAGGACCCTGCTTCAAAATAAAATGTAACAGAGGACTGGGACGTAGCTCAGTGTGAAGGGCCATGCTTCAATCCCCAGTACTGGCCAAAAGCAAGGCCAAGCAGCTATTAAAAAAAAAAAAAAACAATATGGAAGAAAACACACCAATCACAAGTATGCTTGCAGGGCGGAAAAGGGGTAGCGCGACTCACTCACACACACACCACGTTGTTCTGACTGCTGGACTTCACTTTGTCTTTGCAATTTCAAACACCCTTGTATCCACATATGCAAATCAACAAAGAGCAGAAGAGGGCCCTCACACCTTCTCTCTTGGGTAAAACTTACTGAGCCGGAATGGGGAAAGGCAGGAGACGAAGGGAAACACCTAGGAAAGGCAAAGGGCCTGGAAACGGTAGAGGACATCCGTCCCAGGCAGCGGCATAACATTCCACACCAGGGTGGAGCCCTGGGCAGAGTCCTCTTCCCTTCCTTGGAGGAAGGCATTGTAAGACTGGGAGTGGGAGTTCTGACAGGAAGAATGAAGCAATTATTAAAGGAGGTGGCAAGCTGCTCTGCAGAAAATATGCTTGGCTCCGTGCTTTTCAAAAGCTCGTCTGAGTTACCAAGTATGTAACATATGAGTAGGTATAACCCACGTGTACACCGCTGGAAGAAACAAAGGCCCGTGAACCCGGTGCCAAGCTGAACAGAAGAAGGCAGCTCTCCAGCATGTGTGAAGCCTGGGTTTGATCCCTGCGATTGCAAGGGGAAGGGGGAGAGACAGAGACAGAGGGGGGAGAGCAGTGGAGGGAGGGGGAGGCAGGGGAGAGCCAGGCCCTCAGGAGGCCACATGTCCAGCAGGCTCCTCCCTGTCTCTGGCCCGGACCTTCCGCACCTGAGAAGCAGCAGCTGTCCTGATCTTGCATTCGTGATTGCCTTACAACTGTTAATCATGTGGCACAGCCTGAAATGATGCATGGTTTATGTTCACTTGGCTTTGAATCCCAATTATTTTTGTCACCCAACCCTAGTTTTAAATGCCTCCGGATTCATCCATATTGGTAGTTGTAACTGTGGTTCATTCATTTTGCTGAAACACAGCATCGCACTGCTTGACTATTTCACAATTAACTTGAGCATCGTACCATTAAAGGACACGTGTGTAAGTTTCTAGTTGAGGCCATTAAAAGAAAACAAGCTATCCACATTCTTATACATTTCTCTAAACCACACGCAGGGGTTTCTCTGGAGTGTTCCTGCTGCGCCTGCACTAACACTAATGCCTACCTTCAATTTCCATGAACGGTTTTCATTTGGGGTGGTGGTGGGGGACAGGGCTCTAACCTAGTGCCTTATGCCGTACACAAGTTCTACCACTGACCCGCATCGCCAGTCCCCACCTTCCATTGTAACAGCTTGTACCAAACTGCTTTCCAAGCGGACTACATCACTCAGGGCCCCAGGGCCTCACCAATCCTTGTTCTCCCTGTGACTTTAGCTCCTATTCTGATGAGGCTGAACATTTTTTTACTTATCTTTCAGCCGTTTGTTTCTTCTTTTATAAGATGACAACTGCAGTATGTTTTTAAGAGCTATTTTTTTTAATTGCGAGTGCCTCACTAATTGCCCAGGCTGAGCTCACACTCAAGGTCCTCTGCCTCCGCATCCCAGTATGATGAGACTGTAGAACTGCACCCCTCTACCCAGCTATCTCTATATTTTGATTCACTGAAGAACTTTAGTCATTTCTTATTTGTGTTGTGATCACAAGCTCCCACCTTACGACTTATCTTCTTACACAGTCTTTGGATAAACGGATGCTTTTCATTTTAACGAAGCCAACTTTATGGATGTTTGTAGAGTTTGTACTTTTCTGTCAGAAGGAAATGATTTTATGAAGCAGTAGATATTGCCTTACCTTTCCTCTAAAGGTGTTTAAGCTTTTCCTTTCACATTGGTGTCTAATACATTTGAAATTTATGCTTCTGTTCTTGTTTTCTCCTCTTTTTTTCTTTTCTCTCTTTTTAAAATTTCTTTTGTTTCTTGGCATGAGACAGAGATCTACCTTCACACAGTTCATTCAGACAACAGATCGTCATAACCTTGGCTCTTCCTTTCCCACTGACCTACGATGATGACGGTCACATACCAAGTTTCCACGCACGTGTGGATCTATTCCAGGTTCTCCATTGCTCTACTGGCCTGTTTTGTCCTCCCTGATCTCTTATAGTTTTATTTAAAAAATAACCTGAAATCTGGTAGAGCAAATCCACCCACACTGTTCCCTTCTATCTAATCTTGGCCCTTTGTTCTTTCACTAAAATTCAGAATTTGTTTAGTTAAATTCTACCAATAAAACTTGTTCAAGTTTTTATTGGGATTACATTAAACTTGTAGATCAGAGAGAAGACAGATTTGTCTATAACATGATGCCAATCTAGACATGAACACAGAAATATTTTTGATCTTATTTGCTTAGTTTTTTCCTTCTGTAGTGGGGACTGAACCTTGGGTCTTCACACTGAGCTACATCCCCAGCTCTCTTTATTTTTTATAAGATAGTCTCGCTAAGTCACTAAATTGCCTAAGCTGGGTTTCAACATGACATCTTGCTGCCTAATTCTCCCAAAGGGACAGAATTACAGTCATGCACCATCATGCTCATTTTTTTCCTCATTAATCTTTGTATTAATGAGTCTCAAAAATCTGTGACAGACCCATGCCTTTAATTCCCCTGGAGGCTGAGGTAGGAGGAGCTCCCGTATGAACTCATTTGAGCAACTTAATGAGACTCTGCCTCAAAAAAAAAAAATTCTGTGACAGATCTTTGGTTAAGATCTCTCCATAAAAAAGCACTGATTTTAAAAACTAAAAGACCCCACACACATACACAAACACAAACGATCCAAAAACATTCTCCTTTTCTTCCAAAGATTCCCTGTTATTATTACTTAGGGTTTTTTCCCTATTAAATGTAAACGGCCACTAAAGAGAACTGGGTCTGAGATCCACTTTGTCTCTTGATAAGCTTTAAAATTTTCTCCTTGAAATTTGGCATTTGTCTTTTGGAACTTCATATTTTGTTTTCTTGTTCTAAATGAGGTTTGTTTTTAGAATTCTTATTATTCATGCAAAGAAATGCTATTGACTTTAAAATTCTATATACTGTGAACTCAGGAATCATTCCTAGTGTTTGTAACTTATTTACAGACTTTTTCTATGTAGATAATCATATAGAAATTAGATTTGGTTGTCCTTTCTTATCCCTGTATTTTTTTCTCTTTTTTCCCCCCTTGTCTTATCACCTGGCCAGGATTCCTCGTAACATGTTGAATATAACCTCTAACAGGAGGCACCCTGCTCTTGTTTCTGTTTTTTATCTTACTTTATTTTGGAGACAAGGTCATCTCATGCAGCCCTTGGACTTCTGATTCTCCTGCCTCGGCTACCCAAGTGCTGGTATTTAATGTAGCAATTTACTTACAAGTGTGTAATGCCACCATGCTTAGCTTGTTTCTGGTTTTAAAGAAAGTATCTGTTGCAGGTTAAGAAAGTTTTCTCTCTGGACAGAGAGCACAGCATCCTGGTTGGTCTCGCCTGACATTTGCAAGGCCCTCAGCTTGATTCCCTAGCATCACATAAAAAATAGCCAGGTGTGGTAGTGCAGGCTTCTCATCTCAGCACTTAGGCGGCTAAAGCACAAGGACTGCTGGGAGTTTAAGGTTGGCCTGGACTGCAAAGCAAAACCCTGCGGGGAGAGGGGGGCGGGGGGGGGGGGGGGGGGGGGGGGGGGGGGGGGGGGGGGAGAGCTTTGCTTGCTTTTTCTTTTTACAACCAGGTGTGGTGACATACACCTACTTGGAAGGTGTAGACACAATGACAAGCTCAAGGTCAGCGTGAGCAGCTTAATTAAGGTTCTGTCACAAATACTGAAAAAAAGGTGGAAGTAGTTCAGTGGTAATGTCTGCCCAACATGTACAAGGCCCCTGGATATTAAAGAGACTGTTTTCCTTTTCTATTACCGGTTTGTTCAGTCCCATTTCCCTGGGGCTCATACTGAGTGTGGAACACAGGGGCTCTGTGCCAAGCTAGACCCCAACTTCTTTCTTTTGTTTTGAGACAGGTCTCATTTTTGTTCAGTCTGGTCTCAAATGGGTCACCCTCATGCCTCAGCCTCCAAGAGTAACTCTAATTTTAGGTGTACATCACACGCCTGGCTGCTGCATCCTTATGATTAGAAGCTGAAGGTAACGGAATGCCTTCACAGAACCTATTGTTACAAATGTGTATCTTTCCTAGTCTGTGAAGGAAAAAAAAAAATGATGTGTTTTCTAATACTGACACCACGTTGTCTTCCTAGAATAGGCCTATAACTCAAGACCACTTGGACAGTCAGAAGAAGAGAAATGATACCAAAATAGAAACTACTTAATTCAAAACGGTGCAGTGCTGCCAGCTACAGTGCTGCCAGGTACACACCTGTAACCTCAGCTACTGCGGAGAGCTGTAATGTTGATGCCAGCCTGGGCAATGTGGTGAGACCCTGGCTCAAAAAACAGCCAAGCCCGGCAGCAGCACAGGCTGGTCATTCTAACACTCTGGGAGACTGAGGCACAAGATCATAAACGGGAGCACTTGCTTGGCATGCAAAGGCTCTAAATTCAATCCCCAGTACTGGAGAAAGAAAAAAGGAGAGAAGGAAAGGAAGACTGTAGAGTGGCCATCCTATCGATCTGCCTCAAGCCCCTGTCTCCTCAGTGGCATGTTCCTCACGTTCCTGATCCATCCGTGCCTCTTCTGTGTTCTCTGTGTAACCGCCACTGAAAATTATCACTGGTACTTGGTGTGATGGTTTTGATCTGGGATGGCCTTCAAAACCTCACATCTGCATGCTGTGAAATACCTATGCAACTCGGTGCTGATGAGAGCTGAGGCTAGTCAGGGCAGACACTGGGGCTAGATCCGTAAGACACAGAGGACTAGGACATGGCCTAGAGGGACACAGGTCGTTCTGCCCTTCCTTGCTCATGGGGCTTCCTGTCTGCCATGCTATGAACAGCTCTTCCTCCAGCTGGGGCTCTGCCAGGAGCTTCCACCCTTGCCAGCCACCCATGAACGGACTGAGGCCTCCTAAAAGTGTGAGCTAAACTAAACCTTTCCTCCTTTAAATTGTGGCTGTCAAGTATTCTGTCTCAGCAATGAAAAGTAAGACAGAAACTGGTACCAGAGAAGTGGAGATGTTGCTGTGATTTTCCTGTCAATGTGGTTTTAGAAGACTTTGGTTATAAAAACCAAAAAAAAACTGGTTCATGGGAGGAGTCTGGAGAGGCCTGAAGATGCTGGCTAGACAAGCCATAGGATGCTGCAAGCCAAGCTTGGTGGGAGATTCTAGTCAGAGCTCTGAAGCCCAGAGTGCCAACAGAACTGCAGACTGGAAAGGCCAGGCTCAAGAATGTTCAGATGGGAAGGAAGAATTCATTGGCAATTGGCTATTCACACTATGCTCTGCAAAAACTGTGTCAGCATTGTGCCTGTCCTCAGATTTTGCTGAAACTGAAATTAGGGCAGTGGACATTTCAAGGCAGCCTAATGTTCAGGCTGTCACATGGGTACCGCTTGGAGCATTCAGCCAGCTCTATGGTGAAAAGAAGGAGAAAACAGCAGAAGAGAAAGATGCAAAGAGCTTCCAGTTTTGCCAGACTGAAAGGGCTTGCAGAGGCCCAGCAAAAACAGCCCAGTAGTTAAAAGATCAGCATTAAAAAGAAGCCAAGGACCTGGAATCAGGAATATAAAACAGATGGTTTTAGGGTGACTCAGGAATCAGCAAGATCCCACCCTTCACCAATTAATGAAAGGAAAGGAAAGGACTTTGCTCCGAAACGGGATCCCCACCCCTATGGCATCCTGTACAGGAACCTTGGAGAATGAATCTGCAAGGAGTTCAGTCATCTAAGAACTCAGAGGCCTTGGTAGCAAACTGTCCAAGGGGGCCAGATTATTGCTCAATCATCCATGTGGTGCTGGCTGCACAGGCCCTCAGAATGCAAGAGTTGTGGGGTCTAACCTGGGGGTGGTGGCTCATATCCCAGCACTTGGGAGGCTGAGGCAGGAGCATATTTATGAATTTAAGATCAACTTGGTCTACAGTGAGTTCAGAACCAGCCTGAACTGCAGTGCAAGATTTTGTCCAAGGGGGGAAAAACTGTGGGGTCATGGGAGCTTCCACTCAGATTTCAGAAGAAGGCCTGGGAGGCTAGGCGATGTGGCCTTAGGAGGACACTCGTGTAGGAACTGGGCAGACCAAAGCCTTTGGCATTCACATCTTGCCACAGCTTGCTCAGGGTGCTGGATACGGAGCTACAGAACGTAATGGAACTGTGGGATTTGGTTTTTGAATTTCTGGGTTTCATTCCTGCTTTGGTCCAACTGCTTTCTATCCTCCCGTGCTTCTCTCTTAGAATGGGAATGTTACCTGGTGCCCTTGTATGCTGGAAGTGTGTAACTTTCCTTTAACAGAGGCTCACAACTAAAGAGTTTGCCTTGAGTCTCAGAGGAGACTTCCGAAATGGACTTTTTGGTGGTGCTGAAACTGTGAAGAGTTTGGCAACTTTTAGAGAAGGAATAAATGCATTCTGTGTTAGAAAGTAGACATGAGTCTTCTGGAAGCCAGAGGTAGAATGTTATGGTTTGGATCTGGGGTGTCACTCAAAAGCTTCACTTTTGGATGTTAAGATGTGGGGCTTGACTCAGAAGAGGGGGATTACTGGGGCTTGGCCTGTAATGGGCTGTTCACTGGGACATAACCTAGAAGGAGATAGGCTAGTTCCACCCTTCCTTGCTCACCTGCCTTCCCGTCTGCCATGCTATGAAAAGCTATTCCTCCAGATGGGCCTCTCCCATGTGCTTCCACCACTGCTGGCCATCTATGAATGGACTGAGACCTTCTGAAACTGTGAGCTAAAATAAATGTTTCCTCCCTTAAGTTGTGGATATTGGGTATTCTGTCTCAGCAACAAAAAGTAACTAAGCCAGAGGCAGAAGAATCATACATCCAATCATTTGCTTAGCATGAACAAAGCCCTAAATTCAATCTCCAGTACTGGAAAAAAAAAAAGAGAGAGAAGGAAAGATCATACAGTGCTCATCCTACTCACCTCAAGACCCTATCTCCTCCACAGCCTCGCTCCTGACTTCATGCATGCCTTTTCTGTGCCCTCCATGCCCTTGCTGCTGGCATGTGCTAGTCTATATATGTCCTATTACCAACGAGAATATATGCCCCATAAAAAGCAACAACTTTCTGGGAGGCAGAGGCAGGAGAAGAGCAAATCTGAGCCCAGCCTGAGCAATTTAGTGGCTTAAGAGAAACCCTATCTCAAAATAAAAACTAAAAAGAGAAGAAAGAAATTGAGAATGTAGCTCACTGTGAAGCCTTGGATTCAATTCTCAGCATCACATTAAATAGATGGATAAATAAATATATTCATCAGTGAAGCAGGTAGCACACATTTGTAATAACACCACTGTAGGAGGCTGAGACCAAAGGATCTCAAATTCGAATCCCTCCTGGGTTAACTGATCAACTTTGTGAAACTGTGTCTGAAAAAACAAACAAGAACATGGGTCCGCATGTAGGCCCTAGTTCAAACCCTGGTACCAGAGAGGGGCAGAGACAGAAAGACGAACAAACAGTAAGCAGACAATCAATCCTTCATTAAAGTGCTCGTGGATGAGATGTGAAATATGAGCTGGATAACAATACAAACGCGACATCCTTAGAAAAACGAGATTTGTGGATATCCAGGCTTTCTTCAGAGCTGCATCTTTAATCTCCTCATACTCACAGTGAATCTCCAGTTATTCTAAATTGTACTGCACAGTTCCACACCTTGTTAACGCTATATTGTGACCATGTGTTACATATTTCTTGACATAAAGTGCAACTTCACTTCCTGCTGAGAACTATGATTTAGGAATGTGGGACTGGGGCAGAGATACACCTTTGGGAGAGATGCTGGACCTCAAATGAAGCCCTAAGCAAGGCTTTACCAGGGAAAGAAAAAGACTTTGGCCTTGACCTCTACTAACTGTAACCCTCAGCAGGGATTCCCTCCTCTACCATCCCCACGTTCCGACCCCAGAATTACATAACACAGCACGGTTGGATCGATATATTGAAAGCAGTGAAGCTGTCACCATTTCTCCAGATCACAACCCTCCATTTTGTTTCTCCACAGTGAACTCTTCTGAGAGAAGAGACACAGGGTGCAGCAGGAGCTGAGAGTGCAGACTCTGGGCCAGGAAGCCTGGGTTCACGGCACTTAGAACTGAAAGCTCTCATGACAAGTTACTTGACCTTCTCATTCACTAAATTCTTCATCTATATCCTGAAAATAAACACGTATCTATCTCAGAGGAATGTTATG
Organism: Ctenodactylus gundi; assembly: GCA_004027205.1. Taxonomy (NCBI): domain Eukaryota; kingdom Metazoa; phylum Chordata; class Mammalia; order Rodentia; family Ctenodactylidae; genus Ctenodactylus; species Ctenodactylus gundi. Next base: position 2,576 of record PVKB01008624.1, on the reverse strand, counting down.
AGAATTAAAGGAATTATGTGCTTAGAACTTGGCCTAGCATATTATAATGCTAGTGAAAGGAATAAAATGCTTTTGCATTGGACAAAGTGGCTCTCAGATCTCGCTTGAAACTTCCTCAGTTTTTCTTACTTTGGGTTGCAGGGGTGGTCTTTCTGGAGCAGGATGGTACAGACATCACTAAGGGATCCCAGCTCTCCTTCCCATAAAGGCCAGTGCCTCTAATCAGCAATGAGTGGAAGAGGGTCGGGGAACGTTAGATGGGGCCATCGCTGCTCTGGTAGTCATGTGAACCAGGTGAAGAAAATAGGGCAGTCTATTTAATCAGCATAACAAGAATCTAGGGACACGTGTGATGGCTGTTTTCAAATATTTGCAAGGCTGCACTGAAAAAGAGGTCACATTTAAAATTCTATGGAATAGCTACAGCCTCACCATCACTAAATTTTTCCTTTCCTTTCCTTTCCTTTCCTTTCCTTTCCTTTCCTTGCCCATTTTTTAGTTCTGATTTACCGACAGGGTCTTGCCAAGTCACTAAGCTGCCAAATTGGGCTCCAATTCACGATCCTTCTGCCTCAGCCTCCCAGGGAGTTGGGACTACAGGCCTGTGCCAACAGGCTTACCTGCCACCTTTGAACACGTTCAAGTGTGTTGCTGGTGGCCAGGTGTCAAGAATGCTGTAAGAAAAAAAAAACTTTTTTTTTAAAATTTCGAGTCAGATAATTTAAGATTCCACCTATCTCTAAAATCTCGGTAATTTTGGTATGAGTAACCAGGATGTTACGACCTTGGTATGAGTCACACATCGCCAAGGCGCTGCTGAAGGCACAGGATTCTGCACTCCCCAGAGTGCCTGGCACCTCACCAGGGATCTAGGCGCGGAATTCTAGCCTTCAGGCTATGTATACCTCAGCTCAAATAACAAAACTCTTCCCCCCTCAAAGCTAAGCTATCCAAAACTTGTTACGGCAGACAAATACAATAATGACTCCATTCCCATTTGGGACTCAGGGAAAAGGTGTGCACCCAAGTGAACTCTCACGCGGTCTTTCCCGCCCACTACTCTTCCGAGAAGCCGGACAAACGCGGAGAAAGTGGAGGGGACAACAGGGAAGGGTGGACAGGGTGAGTGGGGGCTGGACGCGCCCACGCCGGGGCAGCGGAAAGGGACAAAGGCTTCGGGAGCATGCCGGGCTGCGCGCTGGGAGGAATGCCCTAGCTGGAGCCTAGGCTCCGGGCTCCGCCTGGATGTGAACGGCGAGGGCAGCCTGCTGACCGTCCGCAGCTAGCAGCACCTCAGGTGCCAGGGGAGGCCCCGACGGGGTCCTCCCTTCCCCCGGGGTTGGGCTCGGCTGCCCAGCCCGCGCCGGGGACCACGGTCGGCCAGAGACCGCAGAGGCTGCAGCCCCGAGGCGGGTGTCGGGCACAGGCCGGGCAGCGCACCTGCTGGGCGCCGCCGCTCAGCCCGCTCCGGCCCGCAGCGAGAGCGCAATGGTCCCGGCCGCCGCCCGCCGCCGCGGCGCCCGGCCGAATGTGGGGCAGCGCTGCCTCCCGCCCCGCCCGCGCAGGCCAGGTCGCGCGAGGGGCCGCCGCCATCGCGGGCCGCGCGCGGGAGAGCGGCGAGGGGCCACTCCGGGCGCCCTTTACCTGGGAAACCAGCGGCAGCAGCGTCTGTTCCACCGACCGAGTTTTGATCTCCAGACCCGAGTCGAAGGCGAGGCCCGAAGGACCGGAACCGTGGGCTGCTCCGGAGCCGCCAACGCCGGCGGGCCCGGGAGAAGCGGCCATGGCTTTCCGCCCGTCGCGCGCGCCGCTCTCCGAGCCACTGCGGACGCCTAGCCCGCCTGCCAGCCCGCGACCCGCGGCGGCCGCTCCGCACCGCGCCGCCAGGCCCCGCCCCCGGGAGGCCCGCCCCCATTGGGCACCCCAGCGGAGCCCCGCCCCGGCCCCGCCCCGCGCCCACGTGCTCCGGTCTAGTCCGTCCCTGTTCGCCCCGCCCCTCTCCTTTCCCAGCGCAGTCCCCCGCGAGAAAGGAGACGCCCGAGCGACTCCCACAGACACGTGACATTTAACCTGGAGTGGGACACTCGTCCCCAACAGAGCTTCCAGTCCAGTCAATTCCGAATTCCCGCAAAGACGTCTGCAGGAGTCCGAGGTTAAGCTGCCCGAGCAGAATCAGGTCGGCGGGGCGGGACCCGCTTTTGGAGGCTCCTCGGGAAGGGTCCGTTTCCCACGCTCCCTGTACATTTTTCACTTTTCGAGTTGGATTGAGAATGAAACCTTAGCAAGTGCGATCTCTAAAGAAAGGCCTGACCGTGCGTATGTCAGGCTATAAAGTTATTCCTCAAAAGCGAATTAAAACATGGAAGTCTTCTGGATTTTTGTTTTTTGGCAGGGAGTGGGGCGGGAGGGTATTTTGGTCCTGGGGATTTGGAACAGAAGGTGTGGGGACGCTACCAAGCCCTGTCACGCTACATGCCCAGTCTTCAACACTATTGCTTAGGAAAAAATCTTTCCAAAATCACTTTTCCCTAGTTTCATACATGGAACATGGTGTGTGTGTGTGTGTGTGTGTGTGT
>PVKB01008623.1:0-14684 GCA_004027205.1 Ctenodactylus gundi | reverse complement strand
GGAATACAGGGTGATGAGTTTGTTTGCTTCGCAAGCTCAAGACCCTGTGCTCCATGCCCTAATAGCACAGAAACCCAGCGTTGGGGCCCAGGCCGCTAATCCCAGAACGTGGGAGGCTGAGGGAGGGGGAAGGCCCTGAGTTCGAGGCCAGCCTGTGCCACGGAGTGAGTGCGGGACCAGCCAGGCCTGCAGAGCGAGATGCTCTCTCGCAAAAGGGAGGCCCACGTGAAATGGAGTCCTTGGGGGGTTTTCATGTCAAAGGTATTTGTGGAGAGAAGAGAAAGAAATGAAGTGACTCCGGGAACAGAGGGTCGTTCCCTGACCTTAATGTTATTTATCTGGGTAACAGCTGCAGGGGCCCCCTTGCCAGCCTGGAGGTAGAGGGGGTGAGAGCAGGGGAGCAAGCGCTGGGCCAGAGGCTTTTCTTGCCCCCCAGTCCCTCATCTCCCCTTTGAAATTCACCCAGCACCCCCAAGTCCCGGGTTCCCCTCTTCCGGGGCTGCTAAATCTGCACTTTGCCCCTCGTTCGGAGCCCACCCAGGGTGCGTGATGACGTCACATGCCCCCTGGGTCCGCCCAAAGGGCGGAGCCCCTCCCCTCCACCTGGCGGCGGTGGGGGCGCTGCAGGCCCACGTGACCTCAGGCGTTTGTGGCGCAGGTCACGGTTTCCGCTTCTCCGTGTCTCCGTGGAGGAGCCCGGGCCGCCGGCAGAGGCCTTGGAACCTCCGTCTCCTGTCTGAGAGGTGAGGCTGGTCCCGAGTGGCGCCGAGGGTCCCACAGAGCCTCAGGTAGGTTCTGTGTCAGGAACCGGGCGCCAAGCGCTGGCTCTTTCCTCTCCCGTCTGTCCCTCCGCCGCCTCGCGTTTCCGGGCCTCCCCTCTGGGCTCCCCTGCGGCCATATTAGCAGCCCTTGTTCCCACCCCCTTTCCGTGAACTCAGCCCCTCTCCTCTTCCTCACGCCATGGTCGCAGGCGTCCCCGCACCAGGCACCCGGTCACGGCCAAGGTGGGTCTGTCCTGAGCTGAGGAAGATGGCCCTCATGCGTATCCAGAGGGAGCTCCAGGACCTGAACAAGGACCTACCTCCACAGTGCTCTGCGAGGCCCGTCGGACACAATTGGTTCCTGTGGCGCGGAATTCTCAGTGGCCCCCCTCATAGTCCCTATGTGGGTGGTTTCTTCTCCCTCGATATTCAGTTTCCGGAGGACTACCCCTTACGTCCCCCGAAGGTGGTTTTCAGCACCAAAATCTACCATCCGAATGTTAGCAGAGAAGGAGTCATAGGCCTGGACATCCTGCGCTCCAAGTGGGCCCCCGTGCTCACCATCTCAAAGGTACTTTTTGGTTCTTTTTTTCTACTTTTGCCTTTCTCCTTTCCCCGTTTGCCTTTTTTACTTTGTGTTGCACCCCCTCACTTCCCCAGGTCCTTCTCTCCATTTGTTCCATGCTATGCAACCCCAACCTGAATGATCCTCTGGAACTTGAACCTGCGAGGCTGTACGTGCTGGACAGGGCGGCGTATGACAGAACCGCTCGAGAATGGACAAGAAGATATGCAATATGATTTTGAAATGCAATTTCAGTGCTAAAATCAACAAGATCAATTTGGCAGTTCCAAGTCATACGTTGTCTTGTGGTTATTGTCTTCGAAGGCAGGTCTCCCACCTCCCCCTCTTGTGGTCAGAGATTGCACACATTTCAGATTAGGGAGTTTGTAGAAGGGAGCTTGAGGTTGGAGAGAACATGAGAGGGACTCGAGTGTGGGCGGGGACAAGGACGAGGATGTTGGACTATGTCCCGGGTTTGAAGGTGTGGGAAAGGCCCTGTCCTTCTTTTAGTATGTCTGCACGTGAAAGATTCCTTTACTGATTTAGAATGGGGAAACAAAGTGTTAGAAAATAGTGGTGACTTTGGGCCTAGATAGAGATGGATTCCACTGTCAATTGGGAAAATTTTTAACTTGGAGCAGTCTAAAACTGACAGTTCTTGGGGAAAGGTTTAATGAAGTTTACAAATCTTGTTAAGTATGTAATCCTCGTTACTCTTTTTTTTTCTGTGTGTTGTGACCAATACCTTTCATGAGTAAATTGAGGAAGAATAAGTTTATTTTAGCTCACAGTTTCAGAATGTCGCGATCGGTTCATTGGAGGCTGTCAACCATGGGCACACAGAGCGGAGACTGAGGTAATGCTGGCTCCTCCTGGTACTGCCAACTGGAAGCCAAGTTCTGGAGGACGGGAGGATGTAGTAGTATACACCATTCCAGATCCTGTCTAAATGGCTTGCTCCTTCCAGATCTCGTCTCAGTCTTCTGCTCTCCAGGTACAAGTCCCCAACCCAGCACATGCCTGCCATGTATCGTCCACCATTGTCCTGTCTCCCACAGCACACCTATCACCCACCCCATTCCCTCAAGCCACGCTCCCTGAGCAGACCCCTACCTCCTAACCAAAGTTGCTTCCATGCATAATCCATAGGAGCCAATACATGAGACTTTTGAGAGACATTCCAGATCCAAACAACAATATTCTGCCCCTTGCTCCCAGAAGACTCACATCCTTCTCTAAATGCATTTAGTCCTTCTCTAAGAGGTGCTAGAATCTTAGCCATTCCATCATTAAAAAATGTCCAAGTAGAAAGTTTCTTCTGAGACACAAGCGCAGACTCTGACCTGTGAGGTCATGTCAAAAACAAAGAAAGATCAAGTGTTTTCATCACAGACTGGTACAGGGTATCTATTTTCATTCCATAGGAGTGTTGAAAGCTTTTTGGCCAAAACATTTTCTGAAGCCATTAAGATACGAGTTAAGTCCTGTGGCTCCATGTCCAGTACCCAGCTCTGCCAGAAAGGTGTCAAACTGAGGCAGGAAAGTGTCAAGTCCAAAGGGCTTGGGTGCCCCCCGCACCCCCTGTAGCATCACCACTGCCTGCAACCTCCATCTTCTCTCCTTTGAGCTGAATCCACTCAGGGTCTGAAGTTTTTCTCAGCTGATGATTTATGCTCCTGGCTTCTGTAATTTTTTGAGAGTTTCATTGCACTTTAGACTTCTCCTTTACAACATTATGTGCTGCCTTACTGGGGGTACACTGCCTGGCCTTTAAAGACCTTTCTTTGAAACCTGGGTAGAAGGTTTCATGAGCTGAACCCACAACTTTTGCACTCTGTAAAACTAGGACAGCATGGGTGTTGCCGAGATCTGCCACCAGATGGAACACTAGCATATCATCCTTGAAGAATTGCTGCCAAGTCCTCTGAGTTCTTAGGTGTCCGAAATCCTTGGGGATTTACTTTCTTAGGTTGCCCTGCAGAATGTCCTGGCCGTTTGTTGTTTTCAAAACAAATTCCTTACCTTTCCACCCTTTAATTAATAAATGGTGAGGTCTTGCTGATTCCTGAAATACCCTCAACACCTATTTTTTATAGTCCTGATTTCAAATATTTGTCTTCATATTAATGCTAATCTGTTTAACAACTGCATCTGCTATTTTCTCCAGTTTCTCAATATAGAGGTGGCAAAAAACCGCAAACAGTAGCCATGTAACAACTTCAACACTGGGCTACCTTGAGTTTTCCTCTACCAGATTATGTAGTCCACTGTCCTTAATCTCAGGGTTGAGGCAAAGTCTTTGGGCAAGGGAAAAATGCTACTAAATTTTCTGTCAGATTGCAACACTAATCAGTTTTAGATCACTTGGCAATACCATCGTCCTCTGCATCTGAAACTTCTTGAAATTGGTTTTTTACAATCTATACTTCCATCTGCAGTCTGGTCTTCCGAGCCCCTAGGAGAATTTCCCATCTGATAGTCTCAGAGCATCTTGAGGCTTCTGCAGGTGGCATCCTCAAACCTTTCCAAACTGCTCCCAGAAACCAGTTCCAATGTCTTCAAAGGCACATGGTCAGGTAAAGTCACAGTAGTGACCCCACTTCTCTGGTACCGATTTCTTAGTTACTTTTTTGTTGCTGTGACCAAATACCTGAAATGGACAAATTAGGAATGGAAAAGTTTATTTTACACACAGTTTCGGAAGGTAACAGACCACTCATGGGAGGATGTAATTCCACGACAGTGGAATTACCATGGTAGAGGTAGAGCTGGAGGTGGACGGAGCTACTCACAGCACTGCAATCAGGTTGCCAAGTCTGAGAGGAAGGGAGGAAGTAGCACAGGCTGTCCCATGTTCTGTCCCAATGGCCTACCCCTTCCAGGTTCAGCCTCAGTGTTCTGCCCCTTCCAGGTTTAAGCCCCTAATCCAGCACACGAATGTAATCTATCATCTACCAGATACCTGTCTTCTATCACACACCTATTGTCTACCGCATGCTGATAATCCATTCCTCCAGACCAGGCCCTCATCTTCTAACTGAACATAGTTCCATGGATAAACCATAATATACAAATACATGAAACTTTGAGGGAGTGGCCATTCCAGATGCAAAAGACAGTACATCCTTTGTATTCTGAATAACCTGTATCTGCAAATGTTTTGATATTGGCGAATATTAACATTCAACCTTATCTTTTATGTTGAGCTCCAGTGTGAACTGACCAAAAATGCAATGGGACAACTTTTCAAAGTAAAATGTTTCCTTCGCAATTAATTGCACCTCTCACCCCTTAAATCCCGTCCATATTCCTACTCTGCCTCTCTCCCATCCTGTGGGATGCATGTGGCTTCTCAGTATACACCTATTGGCCTCTTGGTTTATCTTATATTTCTAAGAAGCATAAAATGTCTGGGATTTCACCTACTTCGCAAGCCTACAAATTATTTTGTCACAATTGTAGTGAAGGATGGCAGATTAACAGGAAATCCTATATTAGAAATACAAATGACTCAGTCCTAGCACAACAAGCAGCATAAAGTTCACCTACATTGCCTTTGTCTTGTGTATCCCAAGGGTGACAAGTGGATCAGAACAGGTGAGTGCTGCAGTCACAGTGCATTTGTGTCACAGATGAGCACTCTCATTCTTCAGGGGACGGCTCGGAAGCCTGCCCATCCTTTGTCCCAGAAGGAGACATTTCTTTTGAACCTGGTGAGAACAGAAACAAATCTGCCTTCTTCTCTCCTGTAAGGCCCTCTCTTTGTAGTCTATTTGCTATATGAACATGTCTTAATAAAGCTGTTTTAAAAAGAAAACATATACCATATGACACGGATTTTTAAATAAACCCCTTAACCCAGTCCAACAAAATGTTTCACTTTATTCTCAGTTTTTATATTCTAATAAACAAAATCATAATATTAGTAAATATTAGAAAACATATGTGAATTAAAATTTGAAATAGTTCAAATAAAAAACTTTGATAGTCCCAGATAAATACTCTCACAAGATGTACACCAATGATATCTCTCATAGAAGTAGAACAATTTTAATATTTATGTGGGACAGGTAAAGCCCAGAAAAGCCATAGCAATCCTAAATAACAAGACAGAAGCAAGGGGCATCCAGATTCCAACCTTCAGATATATTACAAAGCAACAGTTATTTAAAAACATATATATGATATTGGCACAAAAACAGGATGACCAATGAAACAAACATGAGAATTCATAAACAACCTTAGGCAACTTCAACCACCTGATCCTCAACAAAGGGGCCAAAAACATTCGCTAGAGATAGGATAACCTCTTTAACAAATGGTGCTGGGATAACTGCTTATCCACATGCGAAATATGATCTAGATCTGAATCTTTCAAGTGTACTAAAATCAAATCAAAATGGATCAAAGACACACATATCAAAACAGAAAAACTGAGCCTGCCAGAGAACACATTAATAGAACATTTGCTGCACAAGAAGTAACACCAAGAATTAATGACTTGTATTACATCAAATTTAAAAGTGTCTGCACAGCAAAGGAAACAGTCATCAGAGTGAAGGCAGAATTGATGGAATGAAGAAAAGTGTTGCACCATACTCCACAGACAGGATTGATATCCAAAATATCCAAAACACTGGAAACGATAGACCTCCCAAAAGAAATAATCCCATTAAAAATGGGCAACTGAAATGAATAAACAGCTCTCAGAAGAAGAGATGCAAGTGGCTAACGAGTAGTTGAAAAAATGTTCAACATCTTTAGCTATTGGAGAAGTGCAAATCAAAGCAAGAATGAGGTTCCAGCTTATCCCAGTAAGTAAACAATAGATGCTGGCCACAGTTTGCCACAAAAAGAACCCTCTACTTTTTAGGTAGGAGTGTATACTGAACCATTATGGAAATCAATATGAAGATTCCTCAAAATCGGATAATATATATTCCTCCTGATTCAGCTATACCTCTCCTGGATGTCCTTCCAAAAGAGTTGAAATCATTATATAACAGAGATACATGCTTGCCCATGTTCATTACAGCACAATTCATAATAGCTAAATTAGTGTTGCAGATATATCCATCAACAGATGAAGAAATAAAGTGTGGTTTATATACATGATGGAGTACTACTCTGTCATGGAAAAACATAAATTTGAGTCATTTGTGGGAAAATGGATGCACCTTGAGTCCATTACAGTTAGTGAAGTGAATCAGACCAAGAAGACTAAATGCTGTATGGTTTCTCTGATGTGAGAAATTTTAAGTATAAACATGAACTAGAGCCTAGCAAAAGAGAAGGAAGGGAGACAGATGGATTCTCAGAAAGACAGAGGGGATGAGGTAGGGAATGGAAGGGAGGGAAAGGGAGAGGAGAAAGAATGCAAAGTTAATGCAACATGTATATGCACCAATTTATCTTTTAAAAATTGATTTATTTTTTTATAAAAGTGAACTACAGATTCAATAACACCATAGGCACATGTGGCTTGGGAAATCAATGGCCATTTACACCAATTTTGGCCTCTTTTCCTTCCCTCTTAACCCTTCCCCTACACCTTCTCCTCCCTGCCCCACTCTCAGAGATTCATCCCTTTCCTAGCCGTCCATCACCCTCTTCCAATGCTCTCTCTCATGCTGAGGCCTTTTCATGCAATTATTTTTGTGAATTTCATAAGAGGGACACCCATTGGTAGTCATTCTTTTGTGTTTGATCCAGTTCACTGAACATTATTGATTCAATTTGGCCCCATTTTTAATCTAATGCTTCACATCTGTTTTTCTTTAAGTATTGATCTTAGACTATTAAGGTGTTGTGGTTAGGATCTGGAGTGTCCCCAAAAAGTCTCATGTATTTTAATATTATGGATTGTCTATGGAGCCATGTAAAGTTGGTGGATTGGGGTCTGACCTGGAGGGGTGGATTGCAGTTGTTGGGATTAGGGGTGTGTGAGTTAAGACTAAAGGTGTGTGATTTAAGACTAAAGGCCTGTGAGTTAAGACTAAGGGTGTGTAGTGGCCACACCTTCAATACCCAGATGCAGGAGAGACTAAGACTGGGACTTGGACTAGTCTCAAGAAGTCTCACTTGCCTGCCTGTGTGTGATGTCCAGAGAAGCTGCCTTCGCCTCTCTGTCTGCCATGTACTTCAGTTGCTGGCGGCCGCCCCTGAATGGACTGTGACCATCTGAAACTGTAAGCTAAAACACACCTTTCCTTTCCTAAAATTGTGGGTGTCAGGTATTGAGTCACAGCAACGTAAAAGTAACTGAGACATAAGGATTTTTTTTAAAAAAACTATTGCAAGTTTCATTTCAGACATATTTTTATCTTTATTAATAATCTGATTTCCTTTATTAGACTTAAACAAAAAGTGAAAGCAAACTGAAACTTTTTGTGGAATGGTTTAAGAGGGAGTATTAAAAGATCAGTGTCATGTCACATTGAGTATATTTTGTTTTTTAAACAGATTTATCCATACATGTTTATATCATTAATTTCTTGTATTTTCTTGGATTTATTGGGTATAGGTTTTGACAAGCAACTTTTTGTAATCCTTTGGATTTCCATGTTACTTGTAATCTCATCTTTTTCATTCTTCATAGTACTGAGAGGTTTTTCTCTTTCCTTCTTTTTGTGAGTTTAGCAAGGGGTTTATCAATCTTGTTTATCCTTTCAAAAAGCCAACTTTTTGTTTCATTTATTTTTTTTTTGTATTTTTTAAATCTCAATTTCATTGATTTCTGCTCAGATCTTTATAATTTCTTTTCTACTGTTAGTTTTGGAGTTGACATTGTTTTTCTAAGATCTTGAGTTTCATCAGTAGATTATTTATTTGGGCTTGCTCAGTTCTTTTTTATGTGTGCATTTATGGAAATGAACTTCCTCTTAACACTGCCTTCATTGTGTCCCAGAGGTTGTGTGACTTGCTACCATTGTTATTTTTTGATTTCTTCCCTGATTTCTTTGGTAACCCAATGTTTGTTTAGAAGAGTACTGTTCCACCTTCATTTGTTTATTATCTTTTTTTGTGTGCTGTAATTGATTTCTACTTTTATTCCACTGTGATCTGACAGGGTACATGGGATTATATTAATTTTTGTAGCTGTTTAAACTTGTTTTGTGGCCTAGAATGTGGCCTATTTTGGAGAATGTTCTATGAACAGCCGAGAAGTATATGTATTCTGTTGTTGCTGGATTAAAGACTTTGTAGATGTGACCATTTCTTCCATGATGTTGTTCAGATCTGGTATGTCTTTGTTGATTTTTTTGACTAGCTGACCTGTCTTCTTGAGAGAAGGGAACATTAAAGTCACCAGCTATTATTGAGTTGGAGTCTGTTTTCTTTTTCTTTCTTTCTTTCTTTCTTTCTTTCTTTCTTTCTTTCTTTCTTTCTTTTTTTTTTTTTAGGTCCAGCAGCTTTTGTTTTATGTAGTTGGGTGCACCATTGTTTAGACCATAAATGTTTATGAGTATTAGCTGTTCCTTTTGGATTGTTCTCTTTACGACAATAAAGTGCCCTTCTTTGTCTCTTTGGATAGTTTTGTTTTAAGATCCACTAGCTCTACTTGTTTTCATCCCCTTGTTGAGTGGAAAATAGAATTCCATCCTTTCACTTTGAGTCTATGCTTATCTCCATAAGTAAATTGTGTCTCTTGTAAGCAACACATGGTTGGATTGTGTTTTTTAATCCGTTTAGCCAAAGTGTGTATTTTGATTGGTGAATTGAATTCATTGGTATTTGTAGTTAAAATCGTCATGTGGGTCTTGAGTCCTGCCATTTGCAATCCTATGAATGTTGATTACTTTTGTTTACTTGTTTTTTAGATATTTTTTTCTGTTAAAGGTAAGCCTACCCCTGGTTTCTTTGCCGTGTTTCTTCTCTGTATCCCCATCCGGAAAACCTTTAAGGATTTTTTTTTTTTTTGTAGTGTTGGTGTGGTTATCAAAAATTTCTTCAAAGTTTCTTTGTCATGGAAGTTCTTTATTTCATTGTTAATTTTAAATTATATTTTTGCCGGGCACAGGAATCTTGGTTGACAGTTGTTTTATCTTAGGGCTTTGAGGACTTCTCTACAGGATCTTTGGTCCTTAGAGCTTGTGTTGAGAATTCAGCTGTTACCCTGATAGGTTTGCCTTGGTATGTTACTTGCTTTTTTCCTCTTACAGCTTTTAGGATTTTCTCTTTGCACTACATTTCTGTTACTTTTATTATAATATGTCTTGAGGAGCTTCTGTTTTGGTCATCTCTAGTTGTTATATAGTGGGCCTCCATCACTTGTGTGTCTGTTTCTTTTTCTACGTATAGGAAGTTTTCTCTTACAACTTCAGTGAATAGGTTTCTTAATACTTTAGTTTGGATTTCTATTTTTTCTTGTATTCCTGTGATTCTGAGATTCAGTTTCTTTGAGTCATCTATAATCAGTTAGAATCCATTTCCTCTTTGACATAGCATTATTTGAACATTTTTATAGTTTGAACCATTATATCTACCTTATCTTCTAGATGAGATGTTATCTCCTCATTTTAAGTCATTCTGTTCCTCAAACTTTCCACAGAGATTTTTATGTCCTCATGTTCTTTACTTATCCTTTCATATTTTTGGAATTCTTTAGTGAATTTTGTCGTTTATTTCCTGTGTTGAGGTCTGTAACTTTACTACCTTTATATGTGTTTCCTCCCTAATTTCTTTAGTTAAACCTTTTGTAAACTCATTAAGTATCTTGTGTAGGTTTTTGTTTGAGTCTGCCCTGCATTTTCCAGGAGGTTAATTTTTTTTTAATTTATGAATTTTAGATTTTCTTCTGGTTCAATTGGGTCTCCCTTGGACTGGGGGCTTTCTGAGACACTTTGCCCCTGTGTTTTCTCATCTTGCTGATGAGTGCTTCTCTAGCTTGCCTTGATAGTACTTTAGACAATATGTTTTCTGATAGTAGAGAGTGTTGTCCTTTGGCTGTGCCATATGCTGTCTGGGACATTTGGAGAGGTGTTCCCTGTTGGTGCTCACCTACTTCACACTTTTAGACCTGACTGTTGCTACTTGGCCCACCTTAGAAAGGATTTTCCATTGTGGTTGAAGCTGCCAGTCCTGACACACTCTGGTTTTCGGGTAGAGTCCACAGGAGAGAGTGCAGTGCAGGCACACTGGGCACAGGGGGATGGTACAGGTTGTGAGAGGTGCCCAGGGCACCTCTAGCTTTGTTGTGTGGCCTTCAGCTCCAGGCAGCGTCTGGCTGAGGTATGCTGCAATAGCGAGTGCAGTGTGCTCAGGTGTACCTGGTTTTTCAGTGCTGGGTCCCAGGCTCCAGCAGAATGTGTTGGAGGGTGTCTGCTTTGTCAGTTCTAGGCCCCAGTCCCAAGTAGATTGCGTTGGGGTGGGGGGTGCTTAGCTTCTCAGTGCCAGGGTCCCAGCCCCAGGTGGTTCCAAGCTCTGGGGAGTGCAACTTCCCACCCTGTCTCCACAGACTGCTATATATCCTTTTTGTGTTCCTTCTGCCAGTGGTGTGCATGTAGAGCATAGTGTGCTCAGGAGTTCCAGCTTGTCAATGCCAGGCCCCAGCCCCAATCGGAGTGCATTGGCGGGGGGTGGGAGTTGGGGTCATCTAGCTTTTCAGTGCCAGGCCTCAGCCCCACACCACAGCCCTAGCACATTTCTCCTCCCTCTCCACTGGCTACCATGTAGTATATGGCTAAATTGAGGGGGTAAAGGGCTTTCCCCCTCTTTCTTTTATACCCCCGTAGTGTGGCTTTTTGTAACGCTACTGCATGACTCCACAGCACCCTTGCAACATCCACTTAGGAGAGTACAGCCAGCTTCTAACCCTTGTTCAGTTGTCAGTTCCTCTGAAGGTGTTTAGATCTCACTGTCCTGGATCTTTTGTTTTAAGGTGCACCTGGAAGTGTACTGTTGAGGATCACTGTCACCCTCAAGTCTTGAGGAGGAGGTAAGGAGGACTCACCACTCAGCATTTCTTCAGCCTGTAACCACCCACCTTTGGTTTTACCTCTTTTCCTTGGATTTTGTTATAGTTCTGAGATGTACTTTCTTCTAGTTATCTGCCTCTCTAGTCAAATTCTTTGGGAGCCAGTTTCCTAGAGTTCCTACTCTGATGCTATCTTGACTCCTTCCATCGATTTTTCAAGTTTTGTGCAATCATTGTACATCAGAAATACGTAACTAGTAACACTTTTTCTTAGAAGATTTTTTTAAAAGTCAGAAGTTCAGCAGTTACCTTTCAGATCTCTGTCTCTGGGGCCTAGAGGTTTAAACTTAGTGATTAGAGGGATTTCCTAGAAAGCATGAGGCTATGGATTCTATCCCCTAGCATGGCAGAAACTGGGTGTGTTGGCACATATCTGTCATAAAACTCAGAAGGCATTGAATCTGTGTATTAGTTTTGGTGGTACAGCCATTTTGACAGTATTAGCTCCACCTATCCTGGAATAGGGGGTGTCTTTACATTTGTAAAAGTCCTCTCCAATTTGTTTTCTTCAGCATAATTTAGTTTTCCTTGTTGGAGTCTTTCATTTCCATTATCAGATTTATTTCTAGATACTTAAATTTTTGAGAAGCTTCTGCGTGTGGGATTATTCTCAGCTCTTTCCTAGTGCATTCAGGGTCAGTGTAGAGGAATGCTATTGGTTTGTATTAGGAAACCTAACTCTTGAAGTTTCATTTTGCCTTGCCTGTTGCAACGCTACCCTGCTTTTGTCTAGTTCTCAATCTTCAGGGCCTTGAAGTGCCACATCATCTAGTTAGCTGTCTCATGCTGGCTTGTTGCATAGATTCTATCAAAGGCAGCTAGAGTATTTGCAAAGTGATATTTGAGTCTAAAAAAGCGCTCTAAAGATTGTGAGATCATGTACGAATAAAAGCCAAAGTCAAGGTATGTTTAACCGTTGTACCTGCTGGGAAGGCTTTCTACTTTTAGGCAATCATGTGGAAGGACTCTCTGACATAACCTCCACAGCTCTACTTAATTTTAGTCGGGTTGCAACACGGGTGACTCTGATGTCCTAACTCCCCCAACCTCCTCCCCAGCTGTATTTTCTTCTATTCTGGAGACATTCAGGCAGGCAGAATATGGCCCATGTTTGAGGGGGTGTGACTAATGACTGAAGTCAGCATCATAAAACCCATCTTTGCCCAAATTTAGTAATATCCAAGATTTAGAAAGAGGGGCTCATGGGTTAAGTTCATGTAGAGTCCATTGCCAAGTTTAATTCCATCTCTTCTTTAGCCAGTACCCCAAAACATTAGAACTCTGACAAAAAAGTAGTTACAAATCTTACAAGGAGATGTAAACCAAGGTAATAAATTCAAAGCAAATCCACTCTGTGCAGCAGATTGGAACTAGGAAATGCTATTACTGAGTTACTCAAAGAAAGCCAAATAACGTCACTATTTTGACATAAGTATACCAAGCATGGACTCAGTGTCCCTGTTTCTTGTAAACCAATATGAATTACTATTTAGAAAAAAAGTATAAAATTTACTAATGTCAGGGCTAACAATTACATTTTAGTAGCAGTGGTAGAATTCAAGTACATAAACAGAACTGCAAAAAAAAAAAAAATGGAATACAATGTCTAACAATGTCTGTTTTTACTAAGCACATGCATTTTTGTACTAAAACAAGGCTGTCATGGCTCTCACCAGTTAAGTGACCATAAGCAATATACGAGGTAGCTATTTAGCAAAATAATGCCGTTAATTTTACAGCATATTAAGACCCAGATCATGGGCTGGGGGCATAGTTCAGTGGTTAAAGTGCTTGACTATTATGTAGATGGCCCCAAGTTCAATTCACAAACACCACATAAAGATTAGCAGAGGTGGGGCTTGGGTCATAATTCAGCAGTGAAAG
This sequence comes from Ctenodactylus gundi, assembly GCA_004027205.1. Lineage (NCBI taxonomy): Eukaryota > Metazoa > Chordata > Mammalia > Rodentia > Ctenodactylidae > Ctenodactylus > Ctenodactylus gundi. The sequence goes on along the minus strand of PVKB01008623.1, from coordinate 1,498 downwards.
CACTTGCCTAGCAAGTGCAAGGCCCTGATTTTGATTCCCCAGCACAGTATAAACTGAACATGGTGGCACATACTTGTAAGCCCAGAACTCAAGAGTCTGAGGTAGAAATATTGCCTTGTATTTGATGTCAGTCTGAGCTACAAAATGAGTTTAGGATCAGCCTGGACCACAGGGCCAGACTGCCAAAACAAAGAAACAAAAGCTGGTTTTAATGGGTTTGGAGCCTGTAATCCCAGCACTGTGGAGGCTGAGACAGAAGGATTGCTGTGATTTCAAGGCCAGCCTGGTTTACACGTGAGTTCAGGATCAGCCTGGGCTACAAAGTGAGACCATACCTTAAAAAAAATTTTTTTTTTTTGGTCCAGGTATTGCTCATCCTGTCATCTTGCAGATCATGTCTACTTGGCCCCTGTGGCCTGCGTTTCTATCCACGTCAGCACCTGGTCGATGGTTTCTGGCCACTGGGAGTTTCCTTTCTTCTCTTAGCTGACCTCATTCCTTTGCACAGTGACGTTTCCATTGCTCATTGGTGATCTGGGCTCCTCAGCTCTCAGCCTGTCCACCTCATTGTCCACTGAGATGGTGCGCTTGCATTCTTTGTAGTTGGATCTTCCTGTCTACCATCAGATTTCTTGTCTGCTAATGACCATGTGTGGAGGCTCTGGCCTGCTTTGGTTTCCCACTTTCTCTTTCAATCATAACCTAGTGTGAGTGGCTTGCCAATCAATAATCTGGTGTTTTCTATCCACTCAGAGACGGTATTTGTAACACATACATCTGTGACAATTTGCCTCTATCAGATCCTGGTATTTTTCTCACATTGGGTGTCTTCTCACACTCCTACGTGTTTTCTCTACCAATATTGCACTTTGGTAGAAAAATTAGTGCCAATTACATCCATGTACAAGGGATGGTCAAAATATACAGTGAGTGTTTAAGGAAAACCTATCGTCATAGAAGACACATTGCCATTAATTCCCCTCAAGCCACTCCCTCTTGCTTTGAACATGCTTAGCCCATTGTTCATGCCACTTTCTGAAGAAGTTCTGACATTCCTCTTTTGTTATTGCCTTCATGAGATGCAATAAACAGTCCAGTGAAGGCTGCTACCAACTGATATCCAATGGAAGGCAGGCTTGGAAAAGAGGCCAAAACAACATACAACAGAGGTACATGTATACCCATGTTCATAGCAGCACAACTAACAATAGCTAAAATGAGGAAGTCACCAAAATACCCATCAACAGACCAGTGGATACACAAACTGTGGTACTTATACACAATGGAATACTATGCATCAATAAAGTCCAACAGCATGGAGGCTTTCACAGGCAAATGGAAGAAACTAGAGAACATCATGCTTAGTGAAGTGAGTCAGAAGCAGAAGGTGAAACACCGGATGGTCTCTCTGATATGAGAAACCCAGACCACAACTAACTCATGGAACTTAAGATGAAAGACCAAGTGAAAGAGGGGGACGGGGGGGGGGGCGGTGAAG
>PVKB01008622.1:0-14689 GCA_004027205.1 Ctenodactylus gundi | reverse complement strand
TTTCTTCCATTTGCCTGCAAAAGCCTCCATGCTATTGGAGTTTATTGATGCATAGTATTCCATTGTGTAAAAAATATGGAAGGCTTCATGAATTTGCGTGTCATCCTTGCGCAGGGGCCATGCTAACCTTCTCTGTATCGTTCCAATTTTAGTATATGTGCTGCCGAAGCGAGCACTATTTTGCTGCTCTTAATATTCTTTTTTTTATGCTGAATTTCTGAGGTTTGGGTTATGATGTGTCATGATGAGTCTCGTTGCCAGTTGAGGTTATTTGGTGTTCTGTATGCTTCTTGTACCTGAAAATTAATTTCTTTTCCTAGATTTGGGACTTTTTTGCATGAATTCAGTGAATAAATAACACCTTTGGTGTTACCTTCTGCTATTTCTCCCACATTCATAATTCTGAGATTGGTTCTCTGTAAGTCATCCATCAGCTGTTGTATCCAGCTACTTTACTCATTTCTAATTTTGGAGGCCTGGCTAATTGTATCATTTGTTTCCTCATCTTTGTCTTCAAGGTCTGAAATTCTGTCCTCACAGTGTTCAAATAATCTCTCCTTTCAAATGAATTTTTCAAATTCTGAATTTCAGCTAGATTTCTTTTCAGAATTTCCACTTCTCTATTAAAATGTTCCTTCATATCTTGTATTTCCTTTTTTTTACCTCAGCCAACTGTTCGTGGCTTCTATATGCTCAGTAAATTTTGTATCCATTAGGACAGCTATTTATTTAGTAAGTTCCTCTTTAAGCCTGCTATCATTTCTTACATTTCTTTGAGAATATCTTGTTTGAACTTGTTGATTTGTTTTTTGACTTCTTTCCCTATGAGTTTCACTGTTTCAGAGCCCATGACATTAGTTTTTGGGGTCTCAGGCCTTTCTTTGTGTATCCTGTTGCCTTGTCTTCTTCCCATGTTTCTGTTGTTTAGGGTCTTTAAAGGCCTGAGAGGTTTCTTTGAACAGGTATGAGGGTGTGTGGGTGGACCTGAATACTCTTTGAGTTCTGTGCTGGGAGTAAGTAGTAAGTGGGTACCTAACAGAAAAGTAAACTCAGGCTTTGCTGTGTATTAGGGGAATCTGAACTCTTTCTAAGTTTTTATACCATGTTGTAATGCCTCTTTTGAGTGTTGAGAGAGAGAGAGTATTTTTGTTGCTTTATAATATTGCTACTGGCAAGCCCCATTTCTTCTGTATAATACAAACACTGAAGTAAGGCTTGCTAGGCTTGCTTCTTTCTACACAAAGAATTTAGCAGGTGGGGATAGAGAGATAAGTAGGAGCTGGATTGTTATGTATTATCCTAAGTAGTTTGGATACTGTAGTGTATGTGGTAGGGAATTAGTGAAAGAGATTTAAGAGAATGTCCTACTCTTGGCAAGATGGTAGAAAATGAAGCCCAGGTCCCTCCTTACCCTCATGAATACAACAGTTTGACATTTCATAAGTGTATTTCCTTTGTGGAAATCCAGAAACTAGTTAAGATGTCCCTTCACCCGAGGTGAGCATGCAACAAGCAGTACCCAACCAGTAGGGCAGTTTGAGGTATATTTGTGCTGTAATCCCAACCTCCAGTATAGTGCCAAACAATCAACACTCTCTTCCCATATACACTCCCAGCTTCTCTTTGAGAAAGAAAAGAGGTATGTCATGAATCCAGTATTCCCACTTTCCTGAAAGATACCAAGAAGATTGGCTTCATTTAGCCTGTCACAATACAGGTGGGATTTGGCGTACTCTAGCCACCTGGGGTTAAAAAGAAAAGAGGTGGCTGGTAGTTACCATGGCCACTCCCCTTTCTCTTTTCCACGACTAATAGTTGAAAAATGCCAGCATCTAGCTTCTTCCTAAGGAGACAAAGAGTGTGCCGTGTCCAGTGACTCAGTTTATCTGGGGTACTGGCTTCCGTCTTGCTTGTCTCAGAGACTGAGGGGACTGGCATACCGTGAACACAATGAGGGCCAGGAATAAGGAAGACTAACACAAAGGTTTGAGGTTCTCAGAATTCCTGGCTCTGCAGCTTGGTGAGAGTATTTTTTTTTTTTTTTTTTTTTTTTAGTACTGAACCAGTCCATTAAAACTAGAAGAGATGACTGTTTGGTCTCACATGTAAACATAAACACAGAGAAGAAATGAAAGAAAAACCCCAGATATTTTCTGTGCAAAGAAATGAGATAAATCTCTAGAAACTCATCCTAATGAGATGAAGATAGATTTACCTGGCTGAATACAAACTAATCCTCTTAAAGGTGCTCACTGAAATCAAAACAGTTCATGAGCTGAGTGGGAATCCTAACAAAAAGAACTTCAGACTTCTAAAAGTACCAAACAGAAACTAGAGATGGAAATGATGGACATAGTCATTGAACTAAAAAATTTGCTAGGAAAGTGTGATGGCACACGAGATTAAGCAGAAGAGGGCTGGAGGAATGGTTCAACAGTTAAAGCACTTGCCTAGCAAGTGTTATGTCAAGTGCTTTAAGTGCCCAGCTTCGATTCCCCAGCACCACGTAAGCCAGGCGTGGTGGCGCATGCTTGTGATCCTGGCACTCAGGAGGCTGAGACAGGAGGATTGCTGTGAGTCCAAGGCCAGCCTGGGCTCCATCGGGACCAATCTGGACTCCAGAGCGAGACCCTGCCTCAAAAAAAAAAAAAAAAGAAAAAAAAGAAAAAAAAGAAAAAAAGATTAAGCAGAAGAAAAGTCATTGGAAATCAAGCAGAAAACAATAGGCTAACCTTTAGCATTTCTTAATATTAACTATGATTGTTGTGTGAAAAGATAATATTTCGATACGAAATAAACTTGTGAGAATTGTAGTTAAATTAAATTGGATGTAATTCTGTTCTGCATCTTTTATGCTCTTTACAATGCTAATATACATTTTTAATCTCTGTAAAAGCATGTATATGTGGATATAATTTGCATTATTTTCTAAACTTGTTTATCATGGAATTTGTTAACTTGAGGACTGTTACGGAACACATTTTGCAGAATGGATACTGGAGAGATTAGAAGCATAGACTGTTTCAGCGGCCCACTGGTGTGGAACATGCCGTGCCGGAGTCAGGAGCTCAGTAATTAATGACAGGCGCTGGATGTAAGAGCAAGGTGGTTGCCTCTACCAGAGCATATTCTCCACAAGGGATGAATGTCAGTAATTGAAAAGATAGTGTGATTTGAGACTAGTTGCCATCTGATCTAATGACATTAGAATAAGTAGTGTGAAATGTGGTTTGAAACTTCTCTGAGACAGACGATAGTCCAAGGAAAGTGACATAGTTCTAGCCTCACTCCTTTGGTTTTGAGAACAGAACCTGTGTGTGGATTGCCTTGAATAAATGTTCTAGGCAGTGAAGAGCAAATTGTAGAGATGCTTGCTGGACATATAATTACTTGGTTGTAAATGAATCAGAGGTGATTTCCAGGAGTGTAGGTGGTTAACAAGCAGGCAAGTGGTATCAAAATGAACTTGGTAAGATAAAGGACATAGTTTATTTGCCAAATTCTGCCTTTTTCTGTGTGCCCATGCATTATGGCTGTCTGTGGGATACCTGTGGAGAAAAGAGGACCAGTATGCCTTTGGATATATAGGTTTATGTCTCTGAAGATTCTTGGACTGATGCTGCTTTCATTTTACCTCCTGTGTCTCAGTTGGTACGTTCAGGGAGGCATTTCCTGTCTCTTTTATGATATGTAAAGTACAGAACAACAGGATGAAGCCCATGCCAGTCTTGTTGTATATCCTCACACCAGTTCCCATTGTCCCTTGCAGCCTCTCTACTTAAGCTCCATTGAAACCACTTTGTGATTTTTTAGAAACTTTTGATATTAGGAATACTGAAATATTAATTCACCTTTAAATGGAAGCTACAGTCACCTCTGCAGGCATGAGAAAGACATTTGATTGGCAAGCTTACCGTTCCTTTATTACAATGCTAAGGGAAACTATTGAGTTAATAATGATGTAACATGCTTCCCTTTCAGTTATTTTAAGTATATTAACAGTTTTCCTTCATTTTTCTTATAGCTCCAAAAGGAATTCTTCATCTGTCTCCTGATGCTTATCAAGAGATGGAAGCCAGCCGCCACAAAGTAATCTCTGGCACTACTCTAGGCTATTTGTCACCCAAAGATATGAACCAACCTTCAAGCTCTTTCTTCAGTATATCTCCCACATCGAATAGTTCAGCCACAATTGCCAGGGAACTCCTTATGAATGGAACATCTCCTACAGCTGAAGCCATAGGTTTAAAAGGAAGTTCTCCTACTCCCCCTTGTTCTCCAGTACAGCCTTCAAAACAACTGGAATATTTAGCAAGGATTCAAGGCTTTCAGGTATGAATTAAAAACAAACAAACAAAAACAAAAGCAAAGTAATTCATAAGCCCCAAATCCTTCATCCATCCATCAGAGGCTCATCCTTGCCTGCTAGTGTGGTCTATATGCCACTTACATTATAAATGATTTAGGAACACAGAGGACAGAAAAAAAGAGCTGAGTGTCCATGCCTCATTTTCTCTTATTTTCCATCAGTCCAGTAATTGTTCTACTGCCTGGCTTTCCTCCATATTCTCTCTCTGTCTCTCATAACGTTTTTCATATTCTGTTCTGTCTTTCACTTGATCTTGATTGGGTGCATCTGTGTCCTCACTCTGTTTTCCACAAACAGAAATTCTGCCTTCAGACTTTTGTTATTAGTATTTCACACTCACCTTTCCCTCTTTACATTACAGTTGAGTTTTCCTAATCATTTTACTTTCATAGCAGTTTTGAATTTGGCAATCTGTTGCTAGTAACGATTCAGGTACACCATTAATGTACAATGTAAGTTAATTAAACATGGTATTTTGACAATAATGAAATGCTTTCTAGTTACTTGAGACATAATGATACGTATTTGTTTTATTGGATTCTGTTTTGAACCATCCAGATGGCATATACCTGCCTCTGATGGTACCAAAAATTCTGTTTCCTGAGGTAGTGTAAAACCATCTTATAGTTTAACTTGTGTATGAGGATGGTCCTTCCATTTATTACTTGTTCCCTTTAGGGAAAAAGGACATCACAAACCAACACTTCCTTATGAGTATGTCAGAACTTTTAATAGAATTGTTAACACTAGGAAAGGGAAATACATAGGTCCTGGTTTCTTAGTTGCCTTGAAAATCATGTACTGACGTGTAACCACCAACTCGACTGGATGAACTGCAGCTTGCTTGTGTTTAGAAAGATACTGCTCCCCATATTTCACTGTTTTCAGCCCCTTTCCATCTTGGCCTCATTTCTTAAGACCAAAAACTGTAATTTCCTTTAGAAATACTCTAGACGATCTGTATTGTGTAGAATGATCATGTATTTATAAACATTTTTACAAGTTTAGATTATAAAATGAGAAGGAAGATCATGTGTTTTGGGGTATTTTGCATGTTTGTTTTTTTTTTTTTCCCACAGAACTCTTCTGATCCTTTCAAATCTATTGCCAGGTAGTTGTTAGTATTTTTAATTGAAATATCAATATGAAATTAAAGAAGCTGTTACTGGTTATTGGCTCTGTCATCTGAAATTTGAAATGCTTAACTTCAAGTTATAATTTCAGAACTTGTTTTTGTTGTTCTACCTTAAGAATCACAATAAATCACTGTTTAAAAAAGATGTTGATTCGTATAGTTGAAGTACTACTTAGAGAAAAGTTGAGTAATACTTAGTTCTACCTATAATCTTCGTAGGATTAATTAGAAATAAACTGCAATGAAAAGAAAAATCCTTGCTTATTTGTGAATTTAATCATTTAGAAATGTCAGAGCATGACTGCATTTTATAGAAACAAAGCACAAATTGCCTTCAAGCTCTGAATTGATTTTTGCTTGGAGATGTGACAATAGATAAAATTTTGTTGCCAGAAAACCTTAATTTTTAAAATTTGTTTTTGATTTTGGTAATGACAGTAACTATTAATATATCTTCTCTTTAACCAAAATGTTTAGTCTTCCTCCGTTATTGCTTAGGTTGCTTGGAGAAGCTTGTGTTGGGATAATATGCTCTTATTTATGGACAAGTTAAACATTTTCAGTTACGTGTATTGTGAATTTTGCATACTAATGAATATAAACAAATGGTTTTACAACAATTTCTGTGCTGCTTTGGTTGAGCAAACTGGTGTAGCTGTGCAGCTCTGTGCTGCTGATAGCCGCAGCCTGCTTCTGGGACTGAGCACGCCTCTGCAGGAGGTGGCTGCCCCCGCACAGCCTGTCTTCATGATGTTACAGCAGAAGGGTCTCTGTGCTTACGAGTTTTAAAGCCCATTTCTTTCTAGGTCACTTTGTCAGGCATATGTTCCTGGTAGAAAAATGTGTAGATTATATCTTTCTTACATGTTTTAATCAGACTATAGTTTAGAAATTGCAGGATCAGCCTGTATTAATGTATGCTATTCTGTTAACTTTCATTTCTGGAATTTAAAAATAATAAATTATTTTTATTTCTAGGCTAGTACCTTTTATTTTCTTGCATACTGATGCATACTGCTTACTGAACATTGTATAAATCCTTCCTTGGCCCTCCTTCACAGATTGCAGTTTTATTCAAGCTTAACCAAACAATTGCATGTGACAGCTATATTGTATTACCAAAAATAACCCTGTGAGTATGTGGAAAGTGAAGTTGTTTTATGTTTTACCTGATCTTTTATTTATTTATTTATTTATTTATTTATTTATTTATTTATTTATTTGAGACAGAGTATTACTCTGTAGCTCAGGGTGGTCCTGAACTCACTACCTAGCTCAGGCTGGCGTTGGACTCATGGCAATCCTCCTGTCTCAGCCTCCCTAGTACTGGGATTACAGATGTGCATCACCATTCCTGGTTTATGTGGTGCTGGGGAATCGAACTCGGGTACCTAGCACTTGCTAGGCAAGCGCTCTGACTGCTGAGCCATTCCTCCAGCCTTTCCTGATCATTAATTAAGGTCTTCAAATTTAAAAAGGCTAATTTTGTGTATCAGACTATAGGCATTAAATTCATCTTTTTGTTTGGCTCTGTGAGATAAGTCAGTTATTATGCACTTAAAGTTGTATTAGCAAAGCTGATGTCACAGAGCAGAAAGTGACTGACCCTCGCACATTCTCATGATCATACTCACTTGGACTCATCTAACGATTTATCATGTTAGATATAAACTGGTCTTTTGAATCTCTGTCATAAATGAGTATTTGTTCTTTGAAGGTTTGTTGACTATATTTTAATTATCTTTCAAAAACCTGGAGTTCTTACTGATTTTTTTTTTTTTGAAAATTTGTTTGTTTGTTGTTTTGGGAGCCTTAAATGTTGCTGAGCGCGGTCGGTTGCTTTTGTAACTTCTGTGCATTTCAAAAACTCATCCAAAATAACAGCCACACCATAGTGTTTCAGGTTCCATGTGCTATTCTTTGGTATTTTTCAGTTATGATGTATGGGTGTTTCAAAATCATTCTGCTTTTTGAAGAAAATTGTGGCAAAAGATATTCTTGAAATGCTGTGTATGTTTGAAGTAGATTTTATTTTATATTGTACTTGGTTATTCTGTGCTTTTATGTCTTTATATTTTGCCATTCCAATCATACTATTTAGAAATCTTTTTTATAATAGTATAAGCCATTCCTTTAATTAACTCATTAGAAAAATAACTTACTTGAAAATGAAAATGAGTTGTCTTTTCTAAATATATTTAATTTTAATTTGCTGTTTGGTATTTTTCATGTGGTTGTCATTCATTGATATCATTTATGAAACCTTCAGAGTAAAATTTGATGAACTAGTTTTTTTCTTCATAAATAATGTAAAAAAATCACTGAATTGATATTTTAGTTAAACCATATTAGTGTAATTTCCAAAAGCAAAAAGTGTTTTCTAGAAGGGCTTTTTCAATACTGTTTTAAATAATGATGCTGTTTCCAGCAAGAAGAGGATGTCTGCTTAAATCAGAACTGTCTTTTCAAATATAATTCACACTTACACATTTCAGCTGATACATCTCTTTTTATGAAGTTTAGTACGATTACAGCAGGCTGCTTTAACTATAGCCTTCTCTCACATATTTGTTCTTTTAATTGAAATAGGATCTCTGTCTATAGCCCAGGTTGGTCCTGAATTTACTACAGAGCCCAGGCCAGCCTTGGACTCATGGCAAACCTCCTGCCTCAGCCTCCTGAGTGCTGGGATTATAGCCATGTGCCACCATGCCTGGGTTTATGTGGTGCTGAGGAATCAGACTTAAGGCCTTATGCTTGCTGGGCAAGCACTTCAGTGGCTGTGTTGTTCCTTCGGTCTACACATACTCATTCTTAATGCCTCAGCCCTAGAACAGCTCCCACCACCAAGGGGCAGGTTCAAGGTGGGCACTCGGAGACTGCCAGTAAGCCTGCTTCATTTCTCCTTTGTCTCTCATCATGCTTGGATTTCATGTTTTATAATTTTTAAATTTGTCATCAAAAGGGGCATTTACAGCTTTGTTTAAGAATGAAGTATCTATTTTAATAAGACAGTCAGTACCAATGCAGCTTTGTAGGTTGCAGAGAGGAGAACATGGAGAAAAATGCTTAGTTATATGCTTACCCACTCCCACATAGAAATATGGTTTTCATCCAGTTTTAATTGTTCTTGAAATAGAACTTACTGTGTTACATCTGAGCCTTGATTTTCATCTAGGCTGTTACACAAATGACAGAAGAAGGTGATTGGAAATTACCTAGACCCCAGCGAACAAGGCATTTTTTGGGATATAACCAGGGGTGAGCAGATGCCCCTGTAATTTTTGCTATTCCTTGAAAACACCTCATGAATTTGGCCTTTACTATTTTCCAAAGAACCTGGAAAAACTGCATATGTATATGAACTCCCCAGATGTGTTCCTGGAAGGGCAGCCCATGTTCTTGCAAACTGACTTAGGATGGCTCTGCTCTTTAGACCCTGTGTGCGGGGCTGGACCAACTATATTAAACATAACTGGTCTTTCACAAACATCAGTGGAAATACAAATCATATCGTTTTGCTGAGATTTTAAACTCTGTAAAGAAAAACACTACTTTTGAAGAAAAATCTTGTCACATTTAAAAACACATTCTGATGAGTAACAGTAGTAGAGGTAAGAAGCAAACCTCTGGGAAAGCAACACATTCTTACTGCATTAACCATGGGGAGCTTCCTAAACGGTTGTAGTATATCGCTAGGGAACTGGAAAGGACAGACCCTTGCCTTCAGCCTTGATGCAGCAATGCATACCAGTAATACAAAATATTTCAAGGAAAAAGTGATATAAAAGCACAATAAGAGCCATTTGTATTGCAGAAACTTTGGTGTAGTTTTGAAATGAGCTCCGTGGTGTAGGAAAAAAAATGGCTGTTACTTTGTCTAAGTGGGGCTATCCATGGCCTTTTCTGTTTGTATTAGAGGAGATCTCAATTCAACGTGAAATTTCTGCTACTTAGAATTATTTGAAAATCAAGCTTTTAAAGGAAAAAATAATTTTCACCTAAAGACGGATTGCATTTTCATTTGCTTGAAAGGTTGGCCATGATGTGGTTTTTACCTAATGACATAAGATTAATTATAGCGATTATCAAGGTGTCTGGCAGCTGCATACCTAAGCTCATTCCAAGTAATGTTGAAGCGATTCCAGCCATTGCCCTCTCTCCAACATTCAGCTTATCCAAATGATTTTTTTCTACAAATGACAATGGATCAAGTTTCATATGTATTGTTCTCTTTTCACTCATGACAACTCCTAAGAAATTGAGAAAAGTGTGTGGAACACTGCCTGTAACGGATTTCTGCATGCTCAGACACAAGGAGCTGCTGTAACACAGGCTGGCTTCATTCCTTCATTAGGAAGGGCACTGGTCTTTGTCATCATATTGGACAATAAAGTAGGGATTATGTACATAGTTTTAGAAGTACCTGGTACATTTTTGCTTACAAATTATTTCAGACAGTACTATTTTATATTTGAAGGCTGGCCTTTGTGGAAAGGGTGCTATGTGGTGGTGAGCCATAGCCTTCTTGATGTTTTATTTTAATCACAGATTTCGTTAATAAATTTATATCTGTCCTTAATTCTATACACAGCCAAGAATTTTGACTCTCTTGAGCTTAAGGGAATTTGGATTTTATTCTAAGATAAAATTTTATATATAAATACAAGAATTAAGAGGCTGGAGAAATAGCACCGTGATTAGAGCTCTAGCCTAGCAAGTGCAAGGCCCTCAGTTCGATTCCCCAGTGCTGTAATTCCAGCACTCTGGAAGCTGAGGCACGAGGATTGTTGTGTGTTTGAGGTCAGCCTGGGCTACCTAGGGAGGTCAGCTCCAGCCTGGACTACAGAGTAAGACCTTGTCTCAGAAAAAAAAAAAGCCTGACTGTATACTTATTTATTTCTATACAAATAAAGCATCATATCAGTAGTATGATTATTTTTCTGTGTGCGATTATTAGTTAATTTCAAGTACAGTCATTATTTTAGGTTTTAGAACATTCTGCCCTGTTAATAACATCAAAAGGCAGAATTAATTATCAGAGAAAAAGGAAACTTGAAAAACTTTCAAACTTTTTTATCTGTGCTATCTTTTTATTCTTGTTTTCTAAGTGAGAAATCTAGGTCAAGTCCATTGATTGGAACACTTCAGAAAACAACTGTTGTTTGTGGAAAAGGATACAAAGTTCACAATTTGAATTCTTATTTGAAGAAAAGATAGCTAGTGGGTTATACATTGCGAACATTTTCAGTAATTTCATCCTGTATGTGAAGAACTAGATGGATTTGAAACTAATCTAGTTGTTGAATTTTGTACCCTTGAACATTGGAATTGATTCTTGAAGACTAAGAAAAGATCATTGATTTAATCACTGTAGGTTAATGTTTGTTAAGTAACATGCTAAGTACTGGTCATGGAAGGAGTTCTGGTCAAGGTAAGCACTCATCTGGTAGGTACATAGAATCAATACAGAAGACAAATCTGTACCATAAATTAGCCCTGTCTCTAGGTAGGGGTCAGTATTCAAACATTATGCAACAATTTGATAAAAATGAAAATATGTAGCACATTGTGTGAAATAGTATATGTAATTCCACCAAACAGTATGTGTCGTAGTACATGTGACCTGGTAAGTGTTACTTTGATTGGTGGTGAGCAGTGTCAATCCTGACAGTGAGCAACAGCTGAAGAAATTAGGGAAAATGCACAGCAGGGGGATATGTGAATTACATTTTTAAAGAGTACATAGAAATTGAGGTGGATAAGAATAAAAAAAATTGTTAGTAGAAAAGCAACGAAGTACTGAAGATGAAAAAGGCCATGATGTTTTAGAAAATGCTTAAAGTAGAAGTGGCTGGTAGAGAGACTGAAATGATATTTTTTATTGAGAGTGTAAATATATTTTAGCCATTAGATGGAGACCTTGAAAGAGTAGTTACTTGATTGATTTTTTAAAGTAATTCTGGGCTAGAGGAATGACACAGTGGTTAAAGTGCTTGCCTAGCAAGAACAAGACTCTGAGTTGGATTCCTCAGCACCACATAAAGCCGGTGTGGTGGCGCATGCCTGTAATCCCAGCACTCAGGAGGCTGAATGAGGCATGAGTTTTGCTATGTATGAGCCCAAGGCTAACCTGAACTATATAATGAGTTCAGGACCAGCCAGGGCTACAGAGTGTGACCCTGTTTCAAAAGAAAAAAAAGAAGAAAATAATTTTAAAGTATTTTTGTAAACAGTATAAAAGATGAGGTATTCTGGAAAGAGATCAGTAGCAGAAAGACTAATAAGAGGATTTTATAGGAATCCAGTAATGAAGCAACAAAGATCGAATTACACAGAGTATTAGCAGTGAAGAGAAGGAGCCATGGGTATAGAGGAGTTCAGGTAGGGTGTGGTTGCCTAAGGTGCAGTTAAGAAAATTAAAAATTAAATGATCTTCTGTGCGAGCTGCTGAGATGGTTTTTTCACTAGCCCGATGAGGATAGAGATGAGATTTACATGTGCTGAAGTGTAGAGACCAGTTGGAGAGTACATGAAGTAATGTGAGTGTGAGTTGGTTTTGGCAGGGTTTTACTGTGGATCAGATGAATGAGCGCTTAAGTTTGTAATTCTCATGTATAGTTCCTGTTTAAACATACAGACTTTTTGCTACCTGTATGACCTGTAAGGGAAGTTGTTCAATAGACAGTGGAAATGGGCCCGGTGGTCAGTAAGAGAGGGTTGGACACAAAAATCTGAGGTTCAACATTATATAGGCATAGTTGGAGCCATAGATGTGTGGCCAAGGAGAGGGGGCAAAGGCCTTCCAGAGATTCTTGGTGAATGCCAACATGTAAGACACTTGTATATTCAGCAATATGGATTGGGCACCTACCACGGCCGGGTACTTGGCACTGAGGATTTGGCATGAATATCACAATCAAGATTCCTGTCCTCATTGGAATGAGGAATGAGAGAGGGTCCAGACGCATGGGAAGGCACGACAATCCCATCTGAACATATACTGAATTCAAGTAGTATTAAGCTGCTAAGGTAGTAATTGCTTGGAAATTTATTCTGAGGTTAATTATAATTACAGAAATGATAATATTTCTGTGTCAAAGATAAGTGCACTTTTAAATGTTACAGTCAACTATTCAGGTACAACTTGTGTACAATAAAATACACTCATTAGTTGTGTAGTTTGATGCATTTAAAAAATGTATATAACCATACTAACTACCACTGTCCTCAAGATGGGACTATTTCCATTACTGTAAAAAAAAAAAAAAAAAAGTCTTTACAGCCGGTTTTTCTCACCTTTCTAGCCCCAGACAGCCATAGTACTATTTCTGGCATTAAAGCCTTTTCAAGGACTTCATATATACAGTCATATAATACATAAACTTTTGTGTCTGATTTCTTTTATTCAGTATATTTTCCAAATTCATTTACAGTTTGTGAATCAGTATTTTGTTCTTTTTTATTGCTAGCTGCCAATCCTTTGTAGAGATATATATCATGATTTGTTCATCAGTTTACTTGTTCGTAGGCATTTGAGTTGTTTTCAGTTTGAGGCTGTTATAAATAAAGCTGTTATTTATGAATATTCATACACAAAATTTTATGCAGACATGTTTTCAATTTCCATGGGAAAATATTTGGAGTGGAATTGCTGGGTTATATGGTAAGTGTGCACATACATTCATTTAAAAATTCTCAGATTATTTTTTCAGTGTGGTGTTACCATAGTCCTACCAGCAGTGTACGGGGCTTCCATATATTACTGAGGTCAATTTCATTCTGTTGATCTAAAGTGGTATGTCATTGACACTTTGATTGGTATTTCACTGATGACAAATTGTATACACTAGTTTTCATGTAATTATTTGTGAAGTTACATAGTTTGTTCACCTTGGTTTTTTATTATTGATTTTGTGAGAATCTTTATATCCTGAGTACAGGTCAGGTTATTTACACTACAGATGTTACCACCTCCCTGCCAGTGACTTGTCCTTTTCAAAAGATCTTCATGTGAGCTTTTGAAAAAGCCCAGGTCTTTTCATTTTGATGATATAACATTTTTAATTTTTTCCCCCTATGGCTTATGCCATATTTCTTTTATCTAAGAAATCTTTGACTATCTCCAGGCCTCAAAGGTTTTCTTTTGTGTTTCCCTATAAAGATTTTATAATTTTAGTTTGTGTGTTTAATGATTAGATATATTTACAGTTCATTTTTTTGTGTATGGTGTGAAAGTTGAAGCTTATTTTGTCTAATGGGATAGCCGATGTTTTCTACAGTAGTTATGTTGTGTTTTCTACAGTTGCTATCAAGATATCTGTTAGTCTTTGGTTTAAACTAGTGTGACTGTGCTGTGTCTAGGAGTGTTTATAATGTAGCTCATACTCATTTTTCTTCATAGAACTTCAAGTTTGCTGTTTTGAAAAACAGTTTTGGAAAGTTTTGGGTCACCATTACTTTTTTCCCAAAACTTTTTCTAACTTTTTGCTTTTCTCTTCTTTTAGAATTCAGTTATGTAGAACTTGTTTGATACTATCCCACAAATCTGTGAGCTTTATATTTTCTCTAATCTTTTGGATTATGTAATTTCTACTGATCTGTTTTCAAGTTTACTGATTCTTCATTCTTTGTTCTCCAGTCTACTACTAAAGTTGCCTGTACTAAAACTACGAACTCTGTTTTGCATGGTACTACCACTAGGCTATTGTCTTCAGTCAGTTCCTTCCTCTGCCAATTGTAACTTTTCTTTTGTGTTCTCCCCTATGCCTGAGTAATATAGCTGTAAGTCAATAATTTGACCTATTTAAACTCGTATTTTGAGATCCACTCTCTTTGTCTTTCTTAGCATTTACCCCCTAAATCTCCAGATAATCTGCTAGCCTCAGGCCTAGTTCAAGCTAGTAAAATATTTTATTTTCTGTCATTTGAGCTATGTGTAGAATGGAGGCCACACTCGGTCCAAAAAGTAGCAAGCTTACAAATCTCCACCAGTTCTCACTGGTTTCTGTCTTTCACAGTATGTGAAAGACTCTCCCTCGTGTATATGAAGTTTAGCACCTAGCCAGATTTGAGTGGGGTTTATATTCTAATTTAATTTTGCATCACACCTCCATGTCTGCTGCTGCTTTGGTTCCTTTCTTAAATGTTTCGCATCAGTAGAATTACAGGAGTTAAAGAACGCC
>PVKB01008621.1:0-14693 GCA_004027205.1 Ctenodactylus gundi | reverse complement strand
GGGGGACGGGGGCGATCTTTTACCTGTCTCCATCTCGGGCTTTTCTGAACTGGTTCTCAAGAAGACAAGCCAGAAGAGGACCCACTCGGGCCTCTGGCAAAAGGGGCTCTGCAATGGCTCCAATCCAGATGTCAATGTTGTCAGGTGTCCCATACAGATCAAGGAACTTCCTTGCCAAATTAGAATTTTTCAGTACTTGGCTAAGCTGTGCCAGGTTCCGGGGCTGAGAAAGCCCGCAGAAGCGCCTCCACGCATTGTACCCTGTAGGAAAGGGGAGACGCAGCTTGGGTCTTGTCCCTCTCCTGTTAGCTTCTGTTTCTCTCCACACATCCTCAGAACATGGTTGTCCACTCACGTTTTAGAAACAGTAATCCAGTATTTGCTCTGTGGCCTGTCAACATTGAGTCAAACAAGATCTTCGCTGCTACAAATACCTGATGGCTGTCCTCTAAAATGCTTTATGTGCGTCAGACTGAGGAGTGTGTCCTCAGGAGAAAAGCCATTGTAACCGAAAACCCACCTGATATTATTGGGCTCATATACAGTAGTTATACACAGTACCCAGGATATAAAAACTCAATCAGACTTATAGAACGAGTGGATGAGCAAGTTGATATATGAGTAACAAACCGACAAAGATAAGATTCACCTGTTCAGAAAAGGACCACGCACTGTAGGTTTCATCTTTATGAGAAGTCTACCTTAGGCAGATGTTACAGAGATGAAAGAACAGCAGCTGGAAGTCTGGATGGCTACTGGTCTGGGTATGGTGGTGCACACTTATAATCTCAGTGCTATGGAGGCTGAGGCAGGAAGATTGCAAGTTCAAGGATAACCTGGGCTGTAGGGATTAAGTGAGACTGTCTCAAAAGTTCAAGAAAGGGTTAAGATGTAGCTTGATGTGAAGGCCCTGGGTTCAATCTTCAATACCACCACCACCTTAAAAAAAAAAAAAAAAAGCCTCCTCCAGGATTTCTTAGAATACCCTGAGCAGCGCAGCCTGAGCAAAGCCTGAGAGGAGAGGCAGGCACTCCTCACCTGGAAGGCCGTGGTCGCGGCTGCGTTGCATGTTGAGAGCCGCCAGGTCCAGTCCTATCCTTCTCACCTGCCGAAACAGCCTGTCCCGGAGCTCATCCACCATCATGGAATCTTGGCGGTTCAGCTTGGCAGGAGTGGCCATGAGGCCTCGGAGGATGGGGTCGATGCCACCTGGTAGAAGGAAATGAGAGCAGCGCTGACTGGACCAGCACCCAGGAAGCCCCGGTCATTCCATGATGCCAAGCTAACTCAGAGTTGGGCTAGCCAGTTGCTTATGTTCTCTAACGTGTGCCAGGGCACAGCGGCCTGGGTAGACATGAGGGAGCTGGCGCTGGGAAAGAAAGAGGTCTCCTTGCCTCTTAAAGCATAAGTGTAGAGCTGGAGGAATAGATTAGTGGTTAGAGTGCTTGCCTAGCAAGCTGAAGGGCTTGAGTTTGATTCCCAGCATCACATAAACCTGAGCATTGTGGTGCTTGCCTGTAATCCCAGTACTTGGGAGGCTGAGATAGGGGAATTGCTATGTGTTTGAGGCCAGCCTAGGCTGCTTAGTTCAGAACCAGCCTGGACTACAGAGCAAGACCCTGTCTCAAACAAACAAACAAACAAAAAAACCCCCAAAAGTGGAAAGCAAACCCTTTGCAAGAGATGCCCGTCTGACATTGGTCTCTCCCTTCTCAGGAATGCCTTCACGCCCTGCAGCAGGAAGGGGCATGCTGGCGCATCTGGCTGCCCTGCCTTCTTGCCATTGTTGTGGGGGAGTCATGGCAGCGACCCAGGCAGCAGCCCAGCCTCCAGGCCATATGTTGGGCCAGCCAAGTGAGATACATGTCCCACCCTCACGCCCTGGAAACCCTTTTCACCTTCATGCACAATTCGCCAGCTGGCAAAGAAGACGGAGCTAAGTGGGACACGTGAGTTGGGCGCCAAGGCCTGGTACTGGCTGTCCAAGCGGAACATGAAGGGCTGCAGCATGGTGTGGCCGAAGCGGAAGGCCAGCGTGAAGACGTTGGCCACACGTGGGTCCACTTTGGAATAATATCCCCTGTAAGGCCCCAGGGTTCTCTTGGCCCGGTCCTTGCCCAGCACCAGGGGCAAGAAGTCTCTGTACGTGATGATCTGGGAGAGAGGACATGGAAGGAACATTGCCTGAGCCATGGCCCAGCCCACACCCTTGCCTCAGGCAGACCTGTGCTTTTCAAGCATGCTCTTTGCCATCAGGTCAGATGCAGCAGTGTTAGTTTCCCACTGGTAGGTGATATACCGAAGCCTAGAGAGGCTGAGTATGGCGGACAAAATAACAGTGAATTATCAGCAGAGCTGGGGTGAAGGCACGCCCCCAATTACACAGACCCAGATGACTCGGAGCATAGCCCCGGCGTGTGGGAAGGAAGGTGTGAGCACTCCTTCTGATTGCTCCTCACACCAGGTTGTCTCTGGGGGATGCCAGCAATCGGGCCTGCCTACCTGGACCATGGCCCCGACAATTTTCCGAGCCTCCTGGTACAGCTTGTCTCCACTCCAATGGGGATTCAGGCATTTCAGCTCGGTGGCCAGACGGTTGTGCTCCCGCAGAAAGAGGGTGTGCATGGCTGCCAGCTTGGGGGTTTCAGTTGACCGGGAGTCACCTTAGAAACACCAAGTTCAGAGTTGTCACAGCCCTTCCTAGAGAGTCCTTCTGTGAAGACCAACTGAAGCCTGGGGCCTGGAGCGGTGGGGTAGGCCAACCTCTGCCCTCATCGCACCTCCTTTTCCCTGGCTGTGTCATGGGCCTTCTCTCCGGTTGCCTCCACAACAGCACAGGAGAGGGTGCACAGGGGGTCTTCAGTGCTTAACTGACTTGAGCCGGTTAGGGTCAGGCCAGGCAGGGAAATCATTGCCTAATGATTCTACTCTACAAGATCACCAGATCCAGAATGTGGACTGGCTGTGGGGACCTTGACTTTGGGACTATGAGCCCCACCTATCTGTGTCCATCTGCATACTTTCTAGCAAGGATTATGCTTTTCCCATTTTTTTGATTTGATGACATGCTGCTGTCTTCAGAGGACCAGAGGGAAGATTAGGCAGAGCCCCATTCCTGTACCCAGGCTTCCTCTTGCAAGCAGGCAAGGAAAGTAAGTTCTGCCTCCTGCATTCCCACCATGCTCTTTTGTGCAGGGTCTTGTTTAGATCACCGCGTCAGGAGACCTCTTGTGAATGAGAGTACACACTACTTTTCCTGCAGCCTGTAGGTGTACAGTCTTTACAATGAGGCTAGAGCCACTGGCCAAAGCAGGGGTGAGGAGGGACAGAGCCGAGACCTGGAAGCAACACTGACTTTGTCCCTGTGGGCCCTCTCCACTGAATTCTCCATTGGATACTCTGTGCTCATTGAGCACATTACCTACTCTCCCTGAGTGTCAGCTTTCTGTCTATAAAGTGAGCATGATCGTGGTTTCTCCCTTTTGGGGCTGCTGTGAGGTTTAAAAAATAGCCCACTTAATATCTTAAATAACTGGAAACAATTACCATTATCAGTATAAGCTAACACATAGGAGCAAAGGCTCTGAGGAGAGTTCAAATTATTCATCTGGAAGAAGGTATGAAGTATCAGTGTCTAGCTAAGGGGTGTGTGTGTGTGTGTGTGTGTGTGTGTGTGTGTGTGTGTGTATGTGTTTAGCCTGAGGAAGATAAAATTTAGGGCAAGTAAGGCTGCTTTCAGGTAAAGAGGCAGTTGCTGTGTGAAAGAGGGCCTTGGAGGTTCTAGAAGTGTGCCCAAGAATGACAAGTTGGGTTCAATAAGGGGAAACGCACTTTCAGTAAAGCATCCGGGGGGTTGGGGGGGGGGAGTGGAGTGTCATGTTGGTGGCAAGTCCTTCATCACTAGCAAAAGTCAAGCAGGGAACTCTGGTCACCTATAGGGAATTAGCAAAGAAATTCTTCCAACTTACTAATTCTCCGATTACAGTCCCCTGATCCGAGCCTATGGATAGTGCCTAATGCTGAAGTCCCGAGCCCTGCGTCCTCACCACTTCCCACTATGACTTCCACAATTCACAGAGACCCCACCACCCAGGTCTGACCTGCCAGGAAGCAGGGGATGCGCAGGGAGCGATTGGTGAGGAGACACGGGTCATCATGCAGGTTGTCAAAGGGCAGCAGGGCCCGGCCGTTGTCCTGAAAGTGCTGGTTGACAGCCAGCAGCCCCAGATAGTTGGTTCGATTGCGAAGCCGCAGGGCAAGGGAGACCTCACTGCCATACACCATGCTGGCGTCCACGAAGGAGGTGAGCGCATTGAGCTGGTTGCGGACTTTGTTCTTGTTCTGGGGACATGCAGGTGCTGAGCGGAAGAAGGGAATGCAGTCCTTCTGGTTCTGGATGCGGGGGTCATTGGGAGGTATCTGAGGCAGAAGAGGGGTCAGGGACATAGGGATCCTTCAACAGCAGGCTCACTTCTCTTGGTCGCTTCTCTCAAAACCTTGCTCAGAATTCTCATTCAGGAAGCCCGCCATGATGCATCCAGTCTTACACTATGCACCCGTTGGACCTGAATGTCCTTAACCCTTTGCATTATAGAGTCACAAAGGATTAGAAATGGACGAGGCTTTGAAAAATGGAGAGTTTCATTTTGCAGGTGGAGAAACTAAATCTCTGAGAGAAGGAAGTGACAACTAGTTGGTGAAAGAGGTGTGATTAGAGTTTGGTTCTGACTTTTAAGCCTGTGCTCCTTCAGGTCCAGCCAGAAAGACATTTCCTAAGCTTTCTTGAGGGGTGATTTGTAGACTACGAAGGTCAAAGAACCCAGTGCAAGTTATAAGAAGCTGGCAGCGTGGAACAGATAGACACGTGTATACTGAGATACGTCGTTCCAAGTGAAGGTGAGCTTTGTTGTGTTTGATGTAAAAGCCAGAGCACTAGGGAGTTCAGAGGGCTCTATAGAGAAGGAGCCCTGTACTGGGGCTTGAGGAAGGGGTGAGGTGGCATGGCAATGGGATGCCCAGCAGGGGGCCCTCACATGTCATTCCTCATGAGTGTGACCCAGCCATTAAGGGTGACTGAATGTGTGGCATGTGTGTGTGTCCCCTGCAGCCTCAGTAAATATTCTGCTCATAGGCTTTTCTTGACTAGTGTTCCAAACCACCCTCGCTTTCCATCAGGATAGGACCCTGTTCACAGCCCAAACCCAGGAGTTGGTGAAAGCCTGACGCTTGGACCACTTCAAGAAGGACAGAAAGTAAGAGACTGTACAGGCTTCTAAAATTAGGTGCACAGAAGTTTCCACTCTTGGAATGAGACTCATGGGTCAGGGACTGTATCCATTGCTTCTCCCGCCCCCTCCTCCCCCATAAGCTTGAAGTAAGCCCTTGGCAGAATGACCCAGGCCTGCTATTCGAACATGCATAGCAGGAAGGCCCATGCCTGCATGTGTTCTTGGTCTCTGATAGACACCATGGCTTCACACATGGCTCCTTCAGGACCAGGCTCAATTTTTCCAATCCCTACCCACTTGCACCTGGCATGGAGGCAACTCAATGGCTCTGAGAGGTTGGCTGAGGGTACCTTGATGGGAAAGCAGGGGGGCAGCTGGGCACAGGTCTTTTCGCAGTCCACGCCTGCAGTGAAGGCCACTCTGGCTGGGGACTCTGGAGAGAAGTCCAGGTCATGGTCGATAAACTGGCCCCACTGCATGAACATGAGGGCCCGGCTGCGGTCAGAAGTGAGCCTCTCGCTGGGAAAGTGCACGATCTGGTTGGAGACAGCTCGGACCTGGTGGGGTAATAAGTCAGGAACAAGTCTAGGATCAGAGTGTGGGCTGGGAGAGCAGCTTTCCTTGATGAAGTGAACTACCCTCCTCTCCTCTGCCCTCCTTTATCGCTGGAGATGCAGCCCCTCCTCTGGGCTGTCATTCCTGACAGGGTGGTCTCTGGCCTGGTTGCTGGGGACTCCATCAATAGAGAGGAGAAGGGCCAGATGGCTGGCTCAGAAGCTACCAGCTCTTCTGGGGGTAGTGAGTAGATCAAGTTGTGAGATCACTGTGTGGACCAGCAGGTGAGAGACTGATTTACAGATGGCTTGGACTAGTTGCAACATGATGGGTAATAAATAGAGAACTGGATAGAAAAATGGAAGAAGCATTAGAAGAAAAATTACCAAGTAGGTGCTGATAAGTGGTAGATGATGGATTGTTATATTGACATGTTAATAGAAAATTGATAAATGTGATATCTTATAGATCAATAGATATAGCCAGATCAAGCTGAATAGCTTCTTATATTTAGCAAGATACTTTATACTTCTCAGAAAGCAAACAAACAAACAAGGGCCTACTACTACAATGGTTAGTATTCAATGGTTATATCCTATGTTGCTGTTTATACCAAGTACTTTATTTAATATTCATATTACTTCTATTAAGGAGCTTTTCTGTCATTTTACAGATAAGGAAACTGAGACTTAGGGGATGTATTGCCCAGAGTCACTCAGCTGATGGGAGAGCTTGGGTTTGAGTCCTCTCTGGCTAACTCCAGGCTAAGTTCTACTGCACATAGGTATAGAAGATGAAGCATCCTCTGGACCCTCCACCAACTCACAAGAGGGAGGAGGAAGCCATTGCGCTTCTTGCCTGCCGTCCAGCCATAGGGCAGCGACAACCCATCCTCATACTCAGCTGGCAGCCAGCGAGCCAGGGCTTGATTGGAGGCCCCCAGCCAGGGTCTCTCCCTGTAGTGGAAAATGAATGGGGTCAGCAGGGCCCAGGGCCTGGAGATGGCTCAGCGTGGCGGGAGGGGTGATGTGGGAAGGGTCCCTCGGTCAGAGGCAGCCTTGGCACTCACTTGTTGTTACATCTCCCTGTGATGGTGCGGTACTTGCTGCCACACTTCTCAGCCTGGTCCTGGAGAGCACAGCCACTAGCCCGGGCCAGCAGGCGCACCTGGGGTTCTGTTAGCACGTCTGTAGGCAGTAGGCAGTGCCCTGAGTCTAGGGTCCTGGCTTCTTCCTGCTCTGGCCTGTTGCACCCCTCACTTTGCCCTCATTCTTCCCAGTGTCCCAAGCCTGTGCACCTCCCCCTTCCTGGCTTCCTTTCACTCCCAGACAAGGACAAACCCTGGGGCTTATGGGGCGCATAGTACCCGTGATATTAAAGGGTCTGGATCCCTGATGGGGTTTCAACTTCTCTTCCAGCAACCCTAAAGCCACATGCATGGTATCAGCAGACCTAATGACAGCCTTGGTGGCAGCTACTGGCTGCTTGAAGTAAGACAGGAGGTCCATGGGGCTGGCGGAGCCACTGCGAAGGCGCTGTTTGATGCTGCTCAGAGGCAAAGGTGGGAGGGATGAAGGACAGGTACGGATCTGCGCAGCAGAGCCTCAGGTCCGGGATGGACAGTCAGGACAGAGTGGGAAGACCAAGGACAAAGGGCAGCAGGGTCCCATGTGCTCAGGGGTGGGTGGTGAGTGAAATGACCTTGGCTGGAGTCCATCGCCTTTCTCTGACCCCCCAGGCTCTTGCCCACCTCTTCTGTGTCTGATTGTAGGCAGTATCCACCAGCAACTTGGCCTCTGCTATGCAGTCCTGAATGACCAAGGTCTCTACTGTCCTGAGGGAGGCTGTTTAATGGGTTGGAGACTCAGAGACCAAGGACCACAGACCCCCTTTCCCAAATACAAGTATTTCCCTCCATTCCCCCTCCCTCAAAGTGATCTCTTCCTTGGTTGTCCAAGGGGTTATTACCTGGGACAGTGCCTTCACAGGGCTGGGCAAGGATGAGTGTGGCTAGGAACCCTGCCAGAGACAGGAGTCGCTGCATCTCTGCAGTGAGGCCTTCAGCCACAGCTGGGTACACAAGCGACACCCACAGGCTCCGTGAGTGGGTCCCCTGTTCCTTTATCTCTTGGAGGACCCCCGGCTGACCTCTCACCTGCACCTGTTTCTTTTTGGAAGCAGCAGGGAAGGGCCTTTTATGTCCTCTCCGGGTCAAGGGAGGATGTCTCTGGGCCCCAGAAGCCCAGCCCCTGAAGCAGAGCTCTGGAACCTCCCTCTGGTTATCAGAGGAGTTGTGACACTGAAACAGCCTGCCCACCCTGCCCCTCAGCAGCCTGGATATGTTTTCTCTCCAAACCCTGGCTCCATCCGCACTGCCACCATTGAGTCTGTGGATGTGTTTCTCTTGGGCCCCTAAGCAGCACCAGGGACAGGTCCCCTGATGACTACTTGCAGGATGACTAAGGAGAGTGTGCCTTGAAAGGGTAGTTTGGATTTGTTCCCATCATTCGCAGCTACCTGGTCTGAGGCGAGTCACTTCCGTATCCTCATCCCTAAAATGGGAGTCAAGTCAGATAATTGCCAAAGTTTTTCTGCTCTACCAGGCAGAAAGTGGATCTGCCTTACATCCTCCCACACACAGCACAAGGCTTGGCATTCACTTGGCACTCTGTCTGCATTTGTTGAATGATCCCCTGACCTCTTAGCCTCTCTGAGGTTCTAGGGAGATGTGAACTGATGGCTGAGGTAAAGCCTGCTAGTGAGTCCCTCATTGGGGCCACAGTAAGGAGTGGGGCCCAGCAGAATGAGCCACTGCTAGCAGCCTTCATAGGAGCTGAGGTCCTGGGAGAGTTTGTGTTCCTCTGTTTTTTTTTTTTTTTTTTTTTTAATGTCCAGAAGTGGTTGCTCTATTCTAGTGAGAGGTTTGAATTCTGAGGTCCTATGGGCTTGGCTAGAGGTATAACAGCTTGCTACAATGGGCTCAGACTGAGTTGGTTTCAATCCAGCTCTGTCACAGCATGACCCTGGGTGAGCCCCTTCCCATATCTGCGGTGTGGAACGCACTCAAGCAGTCTGCCCCACGCCCACCCCTCCTGCACCTGCCTTCCTCCTGCCATGTCCTCCCCAGGTTGGCCCTGCAGGCCCCATCCAAGCCTGACTGGAGGGCATGCGTTCATCTCCGGAGCCCTGCCACTTTCGATTCGCAGCCTGGCTGTCCTCTTCTCCCTTAGGGGGACGCATTCATCCCGCCCTCAGCGCAGACCCTGGACTGGCTCTGGAGTCGCACAGGGCTGTTCCCATTGCCCTGTGTCTTCCCCGGCCCCGGCCCCACCTCACCCTGCACGGGGCCCTCCCCGACGGCAATGCCACCAGCTTTGACAGTTGCTCTCCACCGCTGCCTCTTCCCTTTGGCAATCGCTTTCACAAGTTCCAGTTGGTGGTGGGCCGCTAGGCCTTATCTCCTGGCTTCAGCGGTAGTCCTTTTTCTGTGAAAAGGGAGCAGAAATGAAGGCTGCTGGGCGGGTGCTGACAGTGTACTGGGTTCCTTCCGGCTCCCTGGTGACTTTGGGAAAATCCCATCCCCCGCTGGACCTCAGTTTCCAAAGTGAGATAGGACGGGGATCCTAATGAATGGCCACGAGCTCCTCGTGTGTCACCTCCTTGTCCCCCAGACGCCAGACGCTGTGCCTATAGAGACCACCACGCCCTGCTCAAATTATTTTTTGATGCTTCTCTCTTCCATATACCCAAATGATTTTTAGTGATATTCATTCAATGAAAGAAGTAATGGTAATGGTCAGGAAAAAAAGTGTGAAAATTCTCTTATTGAACTTTGAAGAAATAAAAATATTTCTATATAAAAAGAAAAGATTAATGGATTAGTGTATTTAAGTTAAGTGAACGTATTTTAAATAAAGGAAAAATTACATATCAATAATTTTAACATTTAATGTGTTACTATCATTTCTATTTTCCTGGTTTATTTTTGAGTTTTAAAATGAACAGTTAAAAATTTAAAGAGAAGAATAAGTTCAATTTTCAAGATATGAATAAAAGTCAGGAAAACATTTCAGGCGCTAAGTCAAATTTATACTTAAACAAAAATAACTTCATGGTTTGCCCTTATATGCTGTTTAAAAATATTTAAACTAGTGGTCATGTAGAATGACCAAATTGAAGGAAATTAAGTTCTTTTTGTCTTTACAGATACTGCACTGTCATTATTTTATACCAAACCAATTGTTTGAAGGCAAGAACATGCAATATTGTGATGAAAGCCCACTCAGAACATTCTAAATTATTAACACGCAAAGTAAATGCCTATAGCTGTGGAAGCCATTGAATTACTGGTAATTTTCTTAATTTCTTTGGAGGGTAGAGTGCTTATTAAAAGATAAGCAATAAAACCACATTAACTTGGGGTTTATATGGTTTACTAAGGCACGTGGGTAATTGCAACAAATCTTTAGAACATAAACCAAGATAAGATCTCTTTGGGGAGGAGAAATTTTTGCCTCAGCCTCCTGAATGCTGAGATTACAAGCATGTGCCACCATGCCTTATGGGGGAAATTTTATCACCAAAATTATTTAGAATTGCCACTGCATGGTGATCATAGCAAAAGGCATGTCCCTCGTCCGTGTCATTATTACAGGTACATTCCCTACAATGCCTGCCTGATTTTTCCGCAGGAGAGCAGCCAGCTGCTTCTGCTGTCCTTGGTAAGTCTGGAGGCTTGAGGTCCTTCCATCCCCATCTTCCACCCACCTTTGGGTTCCTGAGGAGAGGCGGGAGGGGAGCAATGGGTTCTGAGGAGCTGGAACGAGGAGGGGGCTGCTCACATGCTGTGCTGGGAGCAGCTGGCCTTGCAGGGGCTGGTGGGCAGGGTCCTCTGGGGGTCTGTGCACACTGTCTCAGCAGCAGCCCAGGGAACTACACATCTTCACTAGCTCCCTAGGCCAGCAGAGTTCTCCAGTCTCCGCTCTCACTCCCTGCCACCCTCACACTCCAGCTGCCTGATTTCTCTGGGCTTGATTGTTTTTTAGTCCTAGAGACAGAATCCGGGGCCTCAGTGTTAGGCAAGGGCTCTCCCACTGAGTTGTATCCCCCAGACCTCCTTGTTGTGTCCTTTGTCTGACTAACTTCTACTCATCTTCTCTCCTCCAGGAAATTGCCCCTCACTCCTTTCTTCCCTGCTCACCCTCCATACCATCTCGGTTAGACGTCCCACTGTCCGCAGAACACGCTACGTTGGTGCGTCTCACAGCACACACTGCACTGTACTGAAGGAGCGCTGTCCCCACGTCTGTGCCCTGGACAACGCTGAGTCCTTCAGAAGCCCCCAGGCCTGATTTTGTTTATGGTGTATAAGCAGCATGCAGCTCAGGACTAGGCTCTGACCAGTGCTCAGTAATGTTGGGTGGCTGGGTCCTGTGGCTCAGGCCTGTAATTCTAGCACTCTGGGAGGCTGAGTCAGAAGAATTACATGTTTGAGCCCAGCCTGAGCAACTTAGAGACTTAGTGAGATCCTGTATCAAATCAAAATTAAAATGGGCTAGGGATGTAGCTCAGTGTGAAGGCCACGGGCTTAATACCTATTACCACAAAAAAAGAAAGAAAAAAGAGAAGAGGAAAGAAATATGGTATGTGAGTGACTTTTGTCCTTCTTAACACTACGAACTCACTCACACTTATCCCCCTGGAAACACAAATATGTTCCCTTCTCCAATCAATTGTAGTTTCCAAAATCCTCTTCCTTCTCCAGGGAACAGTTTGGTCATTCGTGAGTCATGACCCAGAGGCCAGATGGGTGGGTGGGATGAGGGCTGCAGAGCAACCGTGAAGGTGATGTAGAGATGGGAGAGCCTTGGGTGGGCACTAGGTGGCTAACAGGGCAGGAGCCTGAGCTGGGGAAAGATGGAGCGGGTGCTGTCTGAGGGACATGAGCGAGGGCGGCATGCTGAACACGGAGGGAGGCTGGGTGTTGGTGACAGCAAGATCAGAACACCCCTTAGGACTGGGTGTGTGAGCTCTTCCCTCAGAAAGTAGCTCGCACTCAGAAAGCTGCTGCTGGGCATGGACCTGGTTCCTTCTAGGCCTGACTGGACCTCAGAGGCTGGGGAGTCTTTTGGTGAGTTCTTCCTCTGAAAGGGAAGTGGGGAGTGAGAAGCAAAGTCAAGTGTGAGCCACGCAGGACCCACAGATCGCTCTGGAGTGCCAGAAGATAGCACATGCAGAGACTGAGAATAAGGGGACCAGAAGAAGGAAGGGAGATTTGGGTCCTTATTTGTCAGCTCCTCAACTGCTCTCCCTTTTCCCCAGGGCCTAGGGAATGTGAAGCCCCAGAGGATCTGACTCCAGCAGCTCTGTAAGCATTCAGTTCCCCCTTCCAATGCATCCTTTCTCCCCAAGCAGCTTCTCATAAGGAAAGAGGCTTGTGGAGATTGCATCATCTGGCTCCTGACCCACCTCTGAAAGTCCCATTTCCTCTGCCCCTGTCTTCCAAACCCACTGGCTTTTAGCCTCAGAAATGTCACTGTCTCTTTCCTCCAGTGCCTCTCAACCTGTAGGTTCTTCCTCTCTGCCTGGCTGACTGTTATTGATCATCCAAGTCCCACCAACTACAGCCTTTCCCAACTCTTCATAGCCACTGTTTGGTTGCCTGGGTCTTTCTTGGTCCTTCAGTTTCTTTCCTAGAACTCAATATCATTATAGCTGTATACACGTCTCTGAGGTTGGATTTAGCTAAGTGCCAGCTCCCTGAAAATCTATGAGTGCCATACAGAAAACACATATGAGCCTACTTTGTGGCCTACAGTGGCCTCAAGATCTAATGCAGTGCCTGTGAGGGGCTGTACATGGAGTTATGGAATGGATACACTTGCCATGACATTGGCCTGTCGTGAATCTTGGGTCAGAGAATGGAACTGGGCTTATACATCTGTCAGGGCTGAAAGTTCTTAGCCAAGAACATTGTTCTCCTTGGCCTAGGCCAGCCTTGGGTGATGCTGGGGCAGGACTGGCCATGGCAGACTGATGTGCAGAACTTAGGCCATGAGGAAGACTTCTCTCTCAGGCATCTTTCAGCTACAATATCCAAAAACCTTTCCTCCTACCCTTTCCTGGTCAGCTTGAAACCTTGAACTTCTGCAACAACTTTCACAAGAACCGACCACCAACTGTGGTAGAGCTGCTGGCCACAGGCCCGATTGGATCTTTTTATCTTCTCTGCTCCAGCAGCCTTACTCAAGACAGTGGAGGTGCAGCAGTTCTCAGGGCCTCAGTTGGCGGGCCTGCCGCTGCTCCCAGGGGTTCTCTAGATGGCAACACTGAGGTCTCAAGAATGAGCTTGGCCTAAACTTCAGTGGCGCTACACTGTGCCAGAGACCAATGTGTGCACATGTGTATGTATCTGCATGTCCTCGTGAGAGCTAGAACCAAGAGCTGGAGAGAGGGGCACCTCTGAGCTGCCTGCTTTGAGCAAGGCTGAAGAAAACTCACTTTGAGTCTTCAGAGAGCTGTCCACCCCTAACTATGTGATCCTGAGTAATGGCTTGACCTCTCTGATCCACTAATCTCATCATCAAAAGGCAGAAGGACCAAAGGAGATAGGAGAGCTCTCTGATGAAAACACGAGAAGTGCACAGTTCCAGGACGGGGGAACAGCTGAGGGTGAAGGCTTCTCCATTCCCACCTCCCTCCTTCCTTGGCCTTATGTGAGAGATGTTTACTTTATCTTCCCCATCAGACTGGGATGTCCCGGGGGCAGAGACTAAGGGCATGGGAGGTGGGAGTAGGGGTTTACAGATAAGGCAGACCGGTTTTGGTTCAAAGACATTGTGAGTGCGAAGGCTCACTGGATTACGTGACCCAGAGAGTTCCTGTTGTAACAGAGACTTGGCAAGGCTGCGATCCATCAGGAAGGGCTGCCGCTGACCTGGGTGACTTCTTGCTCTTGCCTGTGCCAGCACAGTGCCCTGCAGCACTCTCCCAATTCTGTAATCATTCTGGGAGGCACTTGATGCTGGTGGGACTTCTATTTTTATTGCTAAGGTAGAGAGAAACAGCATGTTATGATCTCCAGCAAGGGACTCTTAATCTTGGCCTGCGTCAATAAGACAAGCTCCCAGGAGCACAGACACAGCTCCAGGGACAGGGGCCGCTCCAGAGCGAGCTAGCAGGAGCCTGGGAGAGAGTGCAGCATTCCTTACCTCCTTACTTTATTTATCTGTTATTTTGTGAATTGGAGATTAACGCCAGGGTCTTTATGCTGAGAGAGATCCCCAGAACTTTTAAAAACAAACAAACAAAAAAAAGCGTTTGTTTGTTTGTTTGTTTGTTTTATTTTGAGATAGGGTCTTCCTAAAGCGCAGATTGCCCAGGCTAAACTTGGACTTGGAGTCCTCTGGCTTCTGCCTCCTAGAGTGCTGGGATTACAGGCACAGACTGCCATGCCCATCCTCACTTCAAATGAAACCCCACAAGCAACAGCCCATAGTAATCTGTTTTTGCATCTCAGCACCTATACAGCCATAAAAAAAAAAAAAAAAGAATGCCTGACAGCTGTAGGAATTTTGGGCATCCTATGGAATGAAGCAGTCTCTTCGCTGAGAGAATCTAGAAGACTTAAAGCCAGAACAACAATTGTTCACCGTCTCCACCCTCCCCACCAACTCTGGCAGCAGTGACACCCATAGAAAGGTGATCTTGGTGGTCCTAAACCCTTCAGGAGCCATGGAGGAAATTGGAGTCTGTGCACAATAAGGGCAGAATCCCACTACCAGGGCCCGGTGTGCTGGGCGAGGCTATTCCTGCTTTCCACAACTCCTGCCCCAGCCCTCTCACAGTTTGTCTTCTGGTGAGTGTTACAGAAAAGAGGGAGGTGTCTCTTTGCTCCTTGTCACTTTCCCG
>PVKB01008620.1:0-14728 GCA_004027205.1 Ctenodactylus gundi | reverse complement strand
GAGATTTTACAGGTTTTATAGAGCAGCTGGTACTGTTTTAGAAGTATATCAGATGGTTTAATTACATTTTCTCTTTAAATGTTAGTTTTCCTCCAAGTTATTTTGGTTCTGCTTATCTTTCTACATCTCAAAGAGGATAAACTCACATTCAACATCAAAGAAAGTGAATTGCTTCATTCAACAAGCTTAAGACTTTATCGATTTGCTACATTAAATGGACTTAAATCTGTATCACATAAGTATACTGCAGTTAAAGCAATAGATAAATAACTATGCTTAGTTATTTCAAATTTTTTTGATTTCACAAACTGTTTACTCATATTTCACTAGTTATTAACAATTTTCCTGATTTGGTTTATCTTTTTGCCTATCAATTCATCCCTAATTTCATGCGTAGCCTTACTTTTTCCTCAGCTCCTTCTCCAGTAGCTGTTGTCTCTTTCTATCTGGGGTCATTGGTATCACTGGCTTCCTTTTCACTTTCTAAGCTTACTTTAAATATTCTTTGCAATACTGGATTAGTGGCTGCAAATTTCTTTAAGCTTTCTATTTCATGGAAAGTTTTAATTTCTCTCTCTAATTTAAAAGATAATTTTTCTGGATATAGCAACCTTGTTTGGCATTTATGTTCTCTTAGTGCTTGGATGACATTGCTTCCTAATCTCTTGGCTTTTAGAGTCTGGGTTGAGAAGTCTACTGTTATCTTCATAGGTTACCTTTTGTTTTTCTCTTACAGTTTTTAGTATTTTTCTCTTTGTTTTGGGTTTCTAGTATTTTAATTATGATGTGTCGTGATGAGGATCTCTTTTGATCAAAGTCATTTGGTATTCGATATGCCCGCAGTAGTTCCATGTTCATTTCTTTTCTTAGATTTGGGAAATTTTCTTCGATAATTTTATTGAACATGACCTTTAAGCCTTTTCTTTTGTCTTCAGTCTTCTCCTGGACTCCCATAATTTTGAGGTTTCTCTTTGAATCATCTATCAGCCATTGCAATGATTTGCTTTCTTCCTTATTTACTTTGTGTTCTTCATGGCCTGTATGTTGCAGCTCAGTCACTTTATCTTCTAGGTCTGACATTGTATTCTGAAGATATTCAAAGTGGCTGCTTATTATTATTATTGCTTATTATTTCCCATGTTTTTTCACTTCCTGAATATCTGCATTCAATTTTTTTGTATCTCTGTTGTGTTCTTCTCTAATTTCTTGCATTACCTTCATTATCTTCTGGTTTATTTCTTCTTTGGTCTCCTCTATTTTCTTTTCAAGGCTTGCTTTTAGCTTAGCTATGTGTTCGTGTAGTTCTTGCACTGTTTTGTTTTCTGCTTTAATTCAATGAATATCTGGGCCCAGAAGTTGCCATCATTTTTGCCATTTTTATCTTTGGATTCTGCAATTTCAGTATCCCTGGTATCATCTTCTGGGGTATCAGATCTTTTTGTAGAAGATTTGTTACCATGTTTCCTCATGGTTCTGCTACCTATGGCTGTCTCTGGTGTTTGGTGAAGGCCCAGTCCTAGATGCCTCTGGAACCCTCTGGTCCAAGAGACAGATAGGATGATGGAATTCCTGGTCCTAGATGCCTCTGGAAGCCTCTGGGCTTGAGAGGGTGATGTAATTCCCTGAAAGCTTCTGGAAGCCTCTGGCTCATGGGACAGGTGGGCTATGGACTTCCGGGTCCTATGTGACTCTGGCATGCAGGCCAGCAGCCAACCAGAAGCCTCTGGAATGTTTGGGAGGAACAGGGTATTATAACTAAATTCTTGGCTTTTTAAGTGGATCAATGAGGAGACATTGTGCAGCTCTGTTACTCAGCCACAATCTTGACCAGAAGCCCTGGAACTATTTCTTGACTCCAGATCCATAGGCACAGAAAACCTTTCCTGAAACTTCAACTTTTTTTCTGACACTTCAACTTCTGCATTTAAAGGGCTAGATTTTCTTTTTTTCCAGGGAAGAAAGAAAGAAGGAAAGAAAGAAAGAAAGAAAGAAAGAAAGAAAGAAAGAAAGAAAGAAAGAAAAATGGGTTTAAAAAAAATCCAACCTCTGTTAGCTGCCAGAAAGTGAACTGTATTCTCTTATGTGGAAATCATGGAAGAAAGGCACAACTGACCAAGAGCAAATTTTAAGGAGCAGTTTTTGTGTCCAGCTGACTTTAATAGAAATGACAACAACTGGAATCAGATGTTCATATGGGACTGAGTTTGAGGGTGACCTTGACCTTGTTAATGAGTCTAGTGGTAAAATGTAGACTGGGAAAGAGCCGTCGTGATGGCCAGATCTCAGTATATATTTTCATGTAAAACTCTCAAAGGCAAATATATTTTTCTGAGATACCTCTAGCATATACTCTCAAAATCCTCTGAAAGTTTAGCTCTACAAGATGAGATGGTCTGCTTATAAAATAAAACACTATTTTTCAATTTCTTGATAAATAATAAAACCACATTGTCAGTCTGATTTGTCCTGTGTTTTATTTGTCATTGTTTCAATTCTCCAAATCAAATAAAAATAGTAGATTGAGGAAGAAAAATGTGATGAAATTTAATTCAAGAAACGGTAAGTTCACACCTATTTAAAACTGGTTTCATTCCCATGAGCTACTTGTCACTGCCGGCAGCATTCTGTACCTAGCACAGAATACATCAGCTATCTTCACACAGATCTGACAATGACACAGTGACAAAACCCATGTACGTGTCACTGTTCACAAAGCTAATTCTAAGGTGGTATTTTTTTGCTTAAAATATTGCTTTGGGCAGTAAGCTTAAACATAGGAATGTGGATAAGACTTGTATTAAAAAAAACTTGGATGAAATCTTTAGGGTAAAGAGCTAGGAGGAAAATTTTTAGATGTGTTACAAAAGCCAGATACATAAGATAAAACATGAACGCACTGAGTACTAAAATTAAAAATTTCAGCTGTAAGAAACATTCTGGAAGAGAATAAAAAGACAAGCTGCAGACTTGGAAAAATATATTTGACAAAGAGCTAAAATCTCTCACAATTCAACAATTTAAAAAATCCAATTAGAAAATTAACAATAGACATTTCATCTAGTTTTCTGGTTAGGCAGTACACTTGGCCATTTCTTACAAAGACAAAATTACCATTGAACCCAGAAGCTAAATTCTTTGGCATTACCAAAGAGGAATAAAAATATCTTTGTTCATGCATGTTGTGGTTTGAATCTGGAGTGTCCCCCAAAAGCCTCATGTACTGTGGATACTGTGTACTGGTGAGAGGTGGGGTCTGGTTGGAAGGGCAGATGCTTGAAGTTTGATCTGAAGGGGTGCGTGCTGATCCCACCCATCCTCCTAGTCTTGTCTCTGTTCCATCATACTGTGAGGGTCTCTGTCTCTGGAGCACCAGCTCTGGCCTCGGACCCAGCTCCAGGCTTGCCATGTGATTCCACAATTTTCCAGCCACCCACCCATGAACATATTGAGGCCTTCTGAAACTATGAGCAAAAAATAAATCTTTCCTCCCTAAGTTGTGGATGTCAGATATTCTGTCCCACCAACAAAAAAGTAACTGGGAAAATGTAAAATCTTGTAAATGCTTGTGACCACTCTATTTGCAGCAGCTAAAAGCCAGAAACTTCCCAAGTGACAGTGTATGCATGAAGGGTTAAACCATGTTTCCTAGAACACTGCTCAGCAGTAGTCGGGAATGAGCGATTAACAGGCAATTTGGACATGTCTCAGGGGAGGTGCTGAGTAAAAATGACCAATCCCAAGGGTTGCATACAGTGTGACTTTATCAATGCTGTTGAAATGGGCCAGCTATAAGGGTAGACTATGAGGGACTAGCAGCAGGACTGAGGAGTGGGACTGTGGGAAAGGGTGCTGTCAGGCAACACAAGTAGCCCTCGTGGAGACGGAACCACTCTCTACTTTGTCTGCCATGATAGTGACTAGAATCCTTGTGTGTGAGAAGGCCACCAGAGCCCTAAGGCCGATGTAGACACAGATACAGACTCTTACACACATGCATGAATACAAGAAAAACTCGAAGCAAG
The DNA here is from genome assembly GCA_004027205.1 of Ctenodactylus gundi. Taxonomy (NCBI): domain Eukaryota; kingdom Metazoa; phylum Chordata; class Mammalia; order Rodentia; family Ctenodactylidae; genus Ctenodactylus; species Ctenodactylus gundi. The sequence goes on along the minus strand of PVKB01008620.1, from coordinate 10,706 downwards.
TCTGGATTGGACTAGGGTCTGTTTCCTGGGTGAGATGTTGATGGTTCCATTGGGAAAAACCAAATGAAATTATTTGAAATTTCTCTCAAGTACTTCTTACAACTACATTTGACCTACTATTACTTCAAAACAAGAAGCTTAACAAAGAAACATCCATAACAAGATAATTCAATAAAATACAGAACATACAGTATGAAACAAGCTCCTAATTTTGTTACAAAGTATACAGATTTGAATCAGAAAGAGAGAATTCAGCAAGACTACTTGTATCCTAGAGTAGGTATCTAAGTACGTGTGTATGCATTTCCAACATCATTCTCTATTAAAATATTAAAAGAGTCATAAAATGCAAATGAACAAATTTCTTCTGCTCCTACCTGTTGTTTGAAGAATTACCAGAACAGGGTTAAATATGAATAACTTGCACAGCAGGAAGACCAAACTTAGCATCTAATTGAATTGTAAATACCAGGCTTAAACTGACATAGCTATCTGCATTGGCTTGTAGGTGTCCCTCAGGAAGCATGGCTCAAGGAGCTCACCCCTAACTGAACAGTGCTGAGAAGTGAGACTGTACAGAAATGATTGGTCCAGAGGCTTTCACTCCCTTGGGTGGGTTCATGCTAGTGCAAAGGGCACAGGACTGTGAGTCTGCTCTCCTGCTATCTTCTGCCCTTTCTCTGCACACCCAGTCACTCGTCCTTGTGCCTTTTATCACGTATGGTGCAGAAAAAGGCCCTTGCAGATGCCAGCACCACACTTCTCTCTCTCTCTCTCTCTCTCTCTCTCTCTCTCTCTCTCTCTCTCTCTCTTTCTCTCTCTCCCTCTCCCCTTCCCGTCTCCCTCCCTCTCTTTCTCTCTCTTTGACACAGGCTCTCACTCTATAGTTCAGGCTGATCTAGAACTCATGGTAATCCTCCTACCTCATTCTCCCAAGTGTGCTGGGAGTACAAGTGTGTGTCCCCCACTCCCAGCTATTATGAGCTATTAGGGAATCAAACCTGGGGCCCCTCGCTTCCTTGGCAAACGCTCTCATCACTCATCTGTGCCGCTAGCCCCACTGCCTTTGCTTACTGTAAGCCACCCAGACTCGGGTTATTATTATATATTCTGTTGTAGCTGTGTGAGGAGACAACTGAACTGCCATGGTAGTGACTAGGCTGGTACCTGGCTAACACCTGAAAACTTGGATTTCTAGAATGTTCCCACCATTCTCTAGCAAAGAGAGTGGCCTGCTGTGCCTGAACTATTTGGTACCATACTTTAAGCAGCTGTCTTTCTTCTGGGGGCCCAGAATCTGGTTAGATAATAAGCACATGAACAGCCCACAGTAAAAACCCTGAGCACTGAGTCTCTAATGAGCTTCTTGGATTGATAATAGTTTCCATTTTGCACAACCCAGGGCTGTAGGATATTAAACGCATCTTTCAAGTCTCCCTGGAAGAAGACTTGGGCTAGCACCAGCTACTCTGTACGTTGTGTCTGGTAACCTTGCCCTTGGCTGTGCATCTTTGCTTTGCCCTTTGCCCTTGGCTGATTTTGTGTCATCTTGCAACAGGAAACCTTAACGAAAGTGTGCCCGTCTGCTGAACCTTATAAACCCACCGACCGTGTCTCCAGATCCAGGGTGGCTAGGGGGCTCCTGCCCAGTGAGTAATACAATAAAAAACTGAATCATCTACAAGGTCATGACAGAGTGAATAGATGTATTTTCCTAACAAACCAGATTCTCTTTGCTCAAAACACTTTCATGTAAAAAGTAACCTTCTGGAAAGTGCACTAACATGGGTGGCCACATTCCAGAGAAGCATCTGAGGAGAGTGCTCAGCAGAACAGCCCTTAGGACACGTGGGATACAAGCTCTCACGAGATCTGGGTCTGCATTTTTTGGGCGGCCGCTTCCTCCTGCTTCTACTTCACTAATCTGAAGCTCCAACCATGGAAAGAGTCAGGTCAACATTAACACTGTGTTTGCATAAAGTTTACCAAGATTGAGCTCAGAGTCAAATAGAAGTCTCTCCATATGAACCTTGACTTCTGACTTCACACAATGGATGATATTTCATTGCTCCAGCACTTAGGTAAACAAAAATCTCTCATTCACTTCAAACGTTTCTTCTAAGAACCCTTCTCTAGCTGTCAACTCCTTTTATCTCCAAAGAGAATAAACTTCACAGTCTGAAATTTTTCTTAAAGGTAGAACAAAACGCATTTCAGGATACATAGGACTGCAGGCACAAGTTTTGTTTTTCATATGGCTAATTAGGGCAGTGCAAGGTGAAAAGAAAAAAATCCCTTAAGAATTCTAGCAACCTGATACAAAGTAAGATGAAGAATGACTGCCCCCCATTCACCTTATATGCATCCAAAACTTTCCAAAAAGTAGAAAATATATTGAAGAAGAAATCCCAAACTGTGTTGTAAAAACAAGGGAGGGTGTTATCAACCAATGATAAGTAAATGGGTTAGTTCAGACCGCTGGAGGAGATAAAGAGTGGAGAAGCGTCCACCACTGGCCCAGGAGGGGAGGTTTGTGAAGCTGCTTTTCACAGCCCGGGATGAACCTGGAAGGTCAGTGCCCACCAGCCCAACGGCACTAGGAACACTGCTCCTGCTGCCAGAATATGTCCACTCCAAGGCTGATGGTGCCGATGCATCTTGTGAAGCCAGCATTGTACCCGCCACTAAACTCTTCTCTATACTTTTCCCTTACTTCAAAATCTATAAAACGAATCAGCACAGTTAGTAATTCCACAGAGACTCCACTGCAGCCCATACACTTAAGCACAGGGATTCACTCACAAGACAAATTCAGTCAGCGGTCATTACTGACAAAGAAACTTTTAATTCTTTTGTGTACCTTACAGAAGTGATCACAGCTTAAGTGACACAAGGCTGACTTCTCAATATGACAGAGTATCTGAGCTTTTGCTTACAATTTTTTTTGTAAAATATCTTAAACATATTTTACATGAAAAAGTCACTCTAAACATTTTTTAACCTCAAAGTATGGTGAATATTAATGGTATAATCTCAACTTTATTTTTCACACAGTCCCGATGGAAATCCTTTTACAATTGATAAAACCTCAGAAAGCTACAAGCTCTTTTCAAAAGAACAACTATTCCTCTCTCTCTCTCTCTCTCTCTCTCTCTCTCTCTCTCTCTCTCTGTCTCTCTCTCTCTGACTCTTGACTATATCAGTGACTTCTATGTGGCAGCCTTCAAATTGACACTGAAAAATGTCACGAGAACAAATAATATCTATCCTCCATGGGAGCGTGTGTTCTTGAGGCAAGGACCTAAATAAGCATCAGGTAGAGGCTTATGAGACAAAAGAAATTAAAATTTGAGGGGATTGTAAAATGTGTTCAAGCCTCATTTACAAGTGGCTCCAGGATAATTAGGCAGTTCAGAGAACAGTTCCACAGGCTCTGCACTGCACAATTCTAATGAATGTCATTCATACCCTAGATATTGCAAAATTTTATTTAAAAACATACACTAATAGATGCATGTATAATTCTATGAACTTCTTGAATAAGGAATAGCTGTTTTCTATTTCATCCTCACTGCTTGGCTTCCACCTCCTTAGTGCCCAGTGAAGCTCTGTGTCATGGCTTTCAGAAGAGAATAGAACACAACTTCACCCTTTAAAGGCATTTTCAGCAATTCTGCTCATGTTCATATCACATTATCAGGGCTGAGACCTTAGAAAAACAAATACAACTGCAAAACTGACTACAAAACGTGCTCTTCATCCTGAGTTTTCACATGTCTAGCTGAAGATTCAGGGGTTCCTGGTTCACATCAGAATGCTAAAGTAGAACAGCTACAAATCTCTCCCCAGAAACAGACCATGAAGAAACTCCACACTCTCCCACACTTACTCAAGGTAGAAACCATCGGATGCTTTACAAGCATGAGGTGGCCTGTGTTTTCCTTTGTGTCACGAGATTTCCCAGGATGCTGTGCAAAGGGTAAGCCCCTGATGTATAACAAAAAATTAATCAAACCCATTTCCTATCATACTTTGCTAATTGGTCTGCCTGATGATTCTCTGTGTGCTTGAGGGAGATCATCAGGTCATTTCTCACATTTATCTTTTGAAAAGTCATCTCTGTTTCTTTATCTTCTCTATGGATTCAGGTACAAAGACCTCAATTATCTTTAAGGATTACTGTAGATTCTTCCACCTTGACCAAAAACAAATCTGATGACCCCAAAGAAGCCATCATTCCCAAACACAGATTATTAGATTTCATCACCCGTCTCCAGTGGACTAAAAATTCTGTAGGTATTTTTTACAATATTACAGTCTTGGAAGTAAAGTTTGTTTTATCCTTTTAGAAAGCATGTACATTCAATGATGGTTTCTGCTAAATACTTCCTTTGAATGTATTGGCTTTTGGATTACTGTTGCTAATGTCTCAAAAAAATATCCTGACTAGAGTTTTTACCACTTTGTCTGAGTCCCCCATAGAAAGCTAGAAGTCAAGATGCAAACCCCTGGAGAGACTTACAAATTACACATTTCCATTTTCATTTATTCTTTGACAACATATGACTATAGAATTTCATCTTTCTGATGCCTCCTCTCCTTGCTCTTGCTTAGCATTTAATGCAACAATCCTCGCTATGTGAAGGGAATTGTGAGAATGGAGAGACTGCTTGGCCCCTTGTGCTCCTGACAACACTGAGCCCCCTCACAACTTTGCTCCTACAGGAAAAGGATTATTCTATGAGGCAATGAGACAAAGCCACGGAGTACATAACTCTCTTGTCTGAACAATATAACTTTAAAGTGGATTTTGGTGATAATAAAAGACATTTTTAGGTTGACAGGCACTTCCAGCCCACCATCTTTGCCCCCATATTCTCCTGATCACCCTACATGTCCCTTGGGTACTGGAGACTGCTTAGAGGGTCTTTATTTGTTTTCATCGTATAATGATTAATGTGGAACACAACAGATATACTGTATTAGTTTGGATTCTTTCAAAAGACAGAATTTACAGATTTTATCACATAAAGGTCTATTAGGAAGGTTTACAAATCCAAGGATAGAGATGGTCCAAGATGGCTGCTCAGCTGTGAAGTAGATTTCCTGTCCAGGACTGCAGAACAGCCAATGAGATGAGAGTCTGCTGCAGAAATCGGGTGAAGACCAAGGCCTGAAGATCAGTGGCCACAGAGCAGCAACAGGCAGACAGGCACAAGTCAAGACTGGAGCGAATCCGTGCTGACGATCTGTGATGTGTAGCAAGTTGGTGTCCGTAGACAATTGCGAAGGCGAGAGCTTTCCCAGAGGAAGAAGCTGTAACAATCTTCCCTCTTCCTTCCTTTTATACCCTTGGAGTTCCAGTTGGCCCTCCCACATCTGGGTGGGTGCTCTTCTCTCATTGGTCAGCCCACAAATGACTCACACTCTAGTCCAGACCAGTTCTTGATCCCCAGTCTAAGGTGGTTGACAAATCCTAACCCTAACAGAAGTGTGTTTCCTAATTCCATCAAGTTGACATAATCCCATCAACAAACACATATACTTACCCTGATTTAGACATTGTCATGTATACATGTGTCAAATTTTCCCATAGTACCCATAAATATTTGTATATTAATTTAAACAAATAAGTAAAAGAACAATTGAACACATAAATTGCATATTGGCCAGGGTGCAGCATTGAGGAAAACCTTGTATGCTCTGGCCAGGAAGGGAAGTTGGTCCTACCATTAAGGAAAACAACTTGAAGATTTTGTTAAAAAATTTTACAGCTAGGACTACTGTATGACCCAATAATTCTACTTCTGGACATATATCCAAAACTTTTAGAATCAGGGCCTCAAAGACACATCTGTATCACATATTCATACTGTTATGTTATATATTCAATGTAATATTACTCAACACAATCAGGATATAAATGCAATCTTGTCTCATCGGTGAATGAACAGATAGATGTGGTATAGACACAGCAGAGTAACAGACACCTCTAGAAACAGGAAATCTGCCATCTGCAGCAACGGTAATAAACCTGAAGGTCCCTTCAGCTAAGTAAAACAAGGTAGGCACAGAAGGACAAACGCTGCATGATATTACCTGTGCAATGAATCTAACATAGAAGGGAAAGCAAGAAAGAGTAGTGCAAGAAGTAGGAGGTGTAAGGGTGGCTGGCTGCTGTTAGAAGACAAAACGCAATTATTAATTAAGGGTACAAAGGTTTGGTTATACAAGATGAATAAGTCCTCAAAATCAGTATACCGTGTGTCTGTAGCTTAAAAACACTATCTGGTATGCTTAATGTCAAATGGATAAATTTATGGCAAATATTATGGTAATGGCTTCTCGGGTGTACATTAATATTCAAACTCATTCAGTTGTAATCTTTAAATTTTTATAGCTTTTTGTATGCCAATGATATCTTACTAGTGTTTTTTTTTTTTTTCTTTAGGAAGACATGAATCACACACAATTGCTGAAAAACTACAAAAGCTGTCACAAAACAAATAGTGTGGGTTGAAATCAGTCACAATGAAGCATTGGCAGAAGTCCTTCCTGGATTGACGACATAGGGTGGCACCAACCACGTGAGCATGCTATATGAGGAAGCAGATGCGGCCCTTGCACAGGCTGGCAACCACGCCCGTGAAGCCACCAAGGCCACTGACAGGCGAAGCAGGGACCCGCTGTCCACATAGGCAGTAGGAATTTACCAGAAGAAATGGGGACTATCTGTTGCTGCTGTTTCTGAGAACTACTGACCCGTATAAGTTATTTCTCCATTAAGCCAGTCAACAGTTCCATTCAGCACCAAATGTAAAATAGAAAAGAGCGAAATGTGCGTGGTCAGCACGAGCAGAACAGCAGCTGTGACCACGGTGATGGAGACCATGGGAACTCGAACCTAAGACGGTGTTTCTTGACACTGTTTCCCACATTCCAGCACTCATGGAGAATAATGGCCTTGCCACCTAAGTGTAATTCAATATTGGAGGAAACTGTGAATATACATGAATGTGTAATTACGTCATGCCCCTAAGCATAAGCATGTGGAGGGTACCTGTGATAGTCAGTTTTCCAGTGCAAAAATATCTGAGGCAATTAGCTCACTCGCAGAAAAGCTTTACTTTGACTGTCAGCTTTAGAAGCCCCAGTCCAGGACTGCGGAGCCCTTGGCCCCGGCCTCTCGGGGCCACGCTGTGCTCACGTCACGGGCCTGGAAACGAAGACTGCAAAGGAGGAAGTGAGGACAGTCCCGCTGGAGGGCAACCCCCAGTGTCTTAAAGACCTTCCACAGCTCCTAAAGACACCAACAGCTTTCAGTAGAGCCACCACAGACCCAAGTCTTTAACATGTGGACTTTAGTAAGACTCCTTTCCAAACCACAGCAGTGATTAAAACAGGCAGTGATGACAGAGCCTGCTGTTTCCTACCAGATTTTGCCAGCCTTTGGAAGGAAAGGTGTGCACACAGGTTGGGAAATAAACAGTTCTTCCCCAACCTGTAAAGTAGAAAAACAATAGTATTGAGGGTAAGATATGCTATAAAAACTAGATTATAAAGAAAAATACTCATGAGGAAAAGTAATCCATGACATGTTACTAGGCTTTTTTTAATTCACCACCATATGAAATTTATACTCTCAATGGCACCCACACTGCTGGCGGCGCTGGAGGTCCTAGAGGTGAAGCCTCACGGGATCTCCTGTCTTTAGGAATCACCTAACACATGGTATTTCCCTGGCTGGAAAAAGAGCCACTCCAAGCCTGTGAACACAAATCAAGCTCACAATGCATTTATTTTAAAATGTTAGACACCTACATGGAGTTTCCCCATGAAGACTTAAACAAGTCTACAAGGAACAGGGGCCGTGCCTTGTCTCTCCACCCCACCAGCCAAAGTCTCTGTGGAGGATGATCACACCTTAAAATAAACAGAATGAGAACGTGGAGGTGCCGGCCACCATGATTCCTCAAAGACATCCAGCTTCCTGCTGAGCATACCGTGGATGCCACTGGCCATGTGTTTGGGACACCGGATCTCCACCAGGCCGATGATTCCAGGAAGCATAGCTGCCCGATCAGCATGCTGGGATGGAGACAACATCACCTCTGGGGATAATCTGACCACCCCATGATGAATGGAGTCTCCATGCAGCATCACGTCATGGATGTCACAGCAGATGTCATGCACGTTCTCCTTACAGACTCTACCCTTCCCGTGGCCCACTGGAACTTGGCCACCAAGCTGTAGTTGATCTCCTTCAGGTATTGTGTGCCCTTGGTGAGTTCAGGGAAAGTGTCCTTGAGCCTGAAGCACCAGATCTTCCAGGAGTCAGTGATGGCCTCTCAGCCAGGAAGCATTTGCTGCCTGACTCCTGGGGTACCGACATGCCCTTGTTGATGTCAAATGGATAAATTTATGGCAAGCCACACATGCCAGGGCAGAAGCCCACAGTGCCCTAGACAGGGTCGATCAGATGGGGCTGCTCTTGTGCTCACCCTAGATGGAGATTATCACATATACGTTGTCCCCACTGGAATTCTGGGTACAGCTCCTCCGGCTCTGCTGCCACTGAAGAAACACACAGTCGATCCAATTCATCTGGAGCACAGGCTGGATGTGCTTCTGTGGCTGGTGAGAGCACTGTCCCCAACTCCATGCATACGCGCCATGACATACGATCTACCACCTCCAGCCCACAATCTCATAGAGTGCCACCATCATCTCCAACAAGCTCACGTGACCCAGTAAGTGGATGAGTTCAACCAGTAAGCTCAAGCCATCCCAGTCATTCTCCAAGAATCCCTAGGCAGGAAGATGGTGGGCGCTGGTTGTGATGCAGCACTCCAACCCACCCTTCTGCCATGTGGTCATGAGTGTGGACTTGCCACGGTCCACATGTACAATGGCCTTCATGTTGCACATGGTGACCTTCTTGCCCACGACGGCCTGGATCAACCATGAGGCTCACCATGACAGTAGATGGCAGTTCTCCAGGCATGTCCAAGTGAGGTGAGGGGCACCCAAGATGGTGACGAGGGCTGTGGCAGAGCGTGGGCCAATACTAAAATAACTGTTTTTCGGGAAATTGACAAAACACATCTAGGTTACCAACTAGGTTAAAGAATACCCAGAGCTCCAGGAAGTGGAGCGCATTGTCCCACCATTTGGCATAGAACAGAAAGTGTTCTTCCACCTTCCAGACCTGAAGCAATTCAACCCAACCAAATTCTGCCATGAATTACATTCTTCTGAGCTATTGTTTTCACTAATTTTGTAACAGTAAAGAAGCAGGAAGACACTGAGTGGCACATCGGCCTGGCTGTTCCATCCTTGCCAGGGCCTCCTTGGAGGAGGCGAAAGAAAACGGTAGATGCATGTGATCTCACCTCTTGACCTGGCGCCTGGGGCAGTCAAAGTGAGATCAGTACCCAGGACACTGCTAAGAGTGTGCTGGATCTTGTCTGGGAGGGAGGAAGAAGGAGAGGGGGACTTGAGCTTGGAATCTGGCCCTCTTCTCAAGAAAAGCAGGCCACAATAGTGCTCTGATACAGAAGGAAGACAGACCATGAGAGTCAAAGATGAACGGGCCAATCAGGAAAGCACAGAAAGCCGACCTGGGGACCCAGGCTGCAGAGCAAAGTAAGGCCGGGTTTGACAGAGTTCTGGGATTTTCTGATTACAGCACCCTTGCTAATTCACTAACGGAAATGTTCAGTGAAACACCTGAGAACTCTGGCGATGGCTCACTGAGCCCAACGTGGGAGTTTGGTTGATTAGAATAGTGTAGTTGTTATAACAGTTACCGTTAACAATAATTTTAATCTTCTCTGAGTTTGTTTTTAAATTGCAATGATTTTTTTTTTTTTCAGTTTACCTTGTTTCACGCTAGGAGCTAAAAACCTATTAAGTACCACATAATTGCTCCAAGAATACAAAATACTGAATTTAAAGTACAGTTTTTAAAAGTACAAAAATCAAGTATCTTGGTCTGCTAAATTACAAAAATTTTTCACACACATGCACACAGAGACACACACTTAACCTTAAATTGTCAGGAGAAAAAAATGCTCACGTCCTCTCTCCTTTTTAATACAATTAGCCTTTTAATACAATGCATTAATCTTACCCCTACATAGACCGCCTATTTTTACATAGAACATGTCTTAAACAATTCAGAAACTGCTTCAAAATCATGCAAGGAATCCGACTCCATTCCTTTAGCTGCCGCTAGGGCACTGTTTTTCTTCTTTTTTTCCACGATCTGCTCTAGTAACTATGAATGCAATTGAATTTATTTTCCCTGCTACATGAGCCAAATTGGCTTTCATGGTTCAGATAGTTTATTGAAGACACTTGATGTCACCATATGGGGTATCAAAAATAACTCGAGTAACAGTAGACATTGCAGACACGATATTTTCCCTATTTTCACACTTTTTCTGATGTGTTTAGGAACATGGTTCATTTTCAAGGAGCTTAGCTATTTTATAAAGATTTATGTAAAATCCAGAGACTGTAAACTTATCATTCAGATTTGGTGTTCTTATTTTTATTATGAGTAGAGGAAGGCAGCATAAGTAGGCTTTAAAATCTTTAAATCTATACTCAATAAAATTCTAAAATATATTTTATACCTAAAACAAAAGTTGATACTTTAAATGCTATAAAATCTAATACTTGTCTTGGGCAAAAAAAAAAAA
>PVKB01008619.1:0-14685 GCA_004027205.1 Ctenodactylus gundi | reverse complement strand
CTCCTCTCCCAGGCTGAACTATCTATCCTTTGAGACTTCCTGCACTGCAACGGCCCCAGAGGCTCCCTGGGCCCCCAGGCCCAAGGGGCTCCTTTCACCCCTCACAGCACTGTCCTTTCTCATTCGGGAGTGCGAGGTGGGCTACTTCTCACCCACACCCCAGCTTAGCTAACGGGGTGCAGTTACTCAAGGAAGGCTGTTCGACACCAAGTTCCGTCAGCACGCGGGAAGGGCCCGGAAGTGCCACACAGCACAAGGCTCGCTGTACCGGCGGTGGCTGTGCACGGCTGAGACCCCAGTCGCACCCAGGCTGTGGCGCAGGGTTGTAAGATCAAGGCCAGCCTGCATAGAAACAGTGTCTAAAAGTGACTGGGGATGTAGGCTTCCTAGTTTTCGCTGCCACCAGCGCGGAGAAAAGAAAGTCCTTTTTGTTCCACCCCCGCCCCCGCCCCTCCCCCCCGGTGGGGGGTGGCAACTAGTGTCCTCCACTGAGCTGGATCTGTGTCCGGAGCCTTTTTAAACATTTTATTTTGGTGTAAGTTCCCTCTAGGTCACTACACTTCACAGGTAGGATAGAACGTGCACTTCGTTTCCTTCAGCTTATCAGACTGCTGGGATTACAGCGTGGGCTGCACCACCCGGTGAAACCCATTTTAAATCTGCAGGGGAGTTGAACAGACACTTTGCAAAAGAAAAGGTACAATGGACCAGTACATATGTGAAAAAACTGTTATCATTGTGCCATCAGGGAACTGTGAATCAAAGCCACACTGCGGTTCCCTCTCATCACAGTCAGAACAGCTGACTTTAAGATGCAAAACCTCAAAATGCTGGTGAGGCTGCGGGAAAAGAGAAGCCTTCTTCACCATGGGTAGGAATGTAATCCCTACATCCACTATGGAAGTCACTATGTAGGTCTCTCTAAAAGCTCAAACTACAGCTCCAGTTTGATCCAGCTGCACCCCTCCTTGGAAAATCCCTGTAAGATTTGAGTCAGTATCCTATAGTTATCTCTATATCGTTATCCACAGCCATGGCAATTACAGCACAATTCAGAGTAGCTAAGATATGGGTAAGCCTAGGTGTCTGTCATCTGACCAGTGGATAAAGAAAGTGAGGCATATATACATAATGGACTATTATTCAGCCCTAAAGAAGAAGGAAATCATGTCATGTACTGGAAAATGAACTGGTGATCATTGTATTAAGATAAGTCACCCTCAAAAAGTTAACATTGCATCTTTTCTGTGTGAAATCCTATCTATATGGCCCAGGTCATCATCAGTCTGGTCTGTAGTAGGCTGACTTTGAACTTGCAATGTTCCTGCCTCAGCCTCCTGAGTGCTAGGAATTTGGAGTTCTATTGGCTGATACCATGCGGAATGTTATCTTTGACACGGTAGTCTGTCTGCTTTGTACAGGCCCAAAGTGTCTGCAAGGTGGGGCCTCCCAAACCGGAGTGTGCAAGTGAGTCCCGGTGTCATGGAGCGGGTCCAGTGCTTTATTCAGTAGGTCAGCATGGGGACTTTGCTGTCCTCCCAAGCCCACAGTGGCTGCTGCTGCTGCTGGGCCTGGGACCAGCTGCTGGAGACCATTGTGGCTCCTTGCTTGATCACCAGAGCACCAGAGTTGTTTTTTTTTTTTTTAAGTGACTCTTCACTGATGACTTTGCTATCCTTTATGTCATAGAGTCTGGGTGCACAGCAGTCCTGCACCTCAGCAGTCCGGGAAGAGGAGGATTACAAGTTGGAGTCCGGCATGAGTTAGGGAGACGCAGTCAGAGAAACAAAAATAAGAAATGGCTGGGGATGCAGCTCAGCGGAAAGGCCCTGGGCCTGATCCTCGTACTATATATATAATACACACACACACATATGCAGACACACATACATAATTACATATAGACTGTCTTAGTTGCTTATTTGTTGCTGGGACAGAACACCCACCATCTAGAGCTTAAGGGAGGAAAGAATGATTTTAGCTCATTTTCAAAAGGTGTCATCAACTTGCGTCATGGGCAGCTGGCAAGGGTGGTGGCACATAGCAGGGGTCTAGACAGAGGAAAACCTCATGGTGTAGAGACAGAAAGCCAAATGAGGCCGGAAGGGTAGAGCTAGTGTCTGTCCTTCCAGGTCCCTCCCCTTCTGACCAGGCCCCACCTCCCAGCAGCACAGGTTCCATATCTATTCCACGACATACAAATGCATGAGGCTTTGGGGACGTTCTACATTCCAGTCATAGCATACACATACATACCTTATGTGAGGAGTGCTCTAAGTAAGGCATGATGCTGCTGGTCCTCCATGACTCCCAAAGATCTGATAGCACCCCGCAGGACAGGGATGCCCCTGGCCAGATCTGTCACTGTGGCCACTGTGCCCCTTTGTGAGCCAGTGCCTGGTAACACCAGCTACCAGTTGTGCTTCTGTCTCTGTCCATGTGGAAGGAATCTGGCCTGAAAGGCTGGCAAAGTTCGCGTCTGCCATCCAAGACCTTGGAGGTAATTCTTGTCAACGGGTTCTGCCCTCAAACAAAAGAGTGAGGGTAGAAAACGGTGAACTAGAATTTGTGGAGAGCAGAAGAGAAAGCGGGCAAAGGGACAGACAAGAGGGTGGAGAGGGGAAGGGCAAGTAAAGGTGACGAAGGTGCAACACGTATGTGATGTAATATAAAATGTCATGCCTGGGCCTTGTGCATTGCATTTCCTTTCTTGTCCCAGAAAGTGATGCAATTGTCAAACTGGCAGAGCTGGTGGGAGGTTTCAAAGTGTGTAATTCACATGCTGGAAGAATGGCACAGTGGTTAAAGCACTTGCCAGCAAGCTCAAGGACCTGGGTTCAGTTCCCTAGCACCACACAGAGTTGGGTGTGGTAGTGTGCATCTATAATCCCAGCACTCAGGACGCTGAGGCAGGAAGATTGCCATGGGTGCAAGGCTATCCTGGGCTACATAGTGAATTCAGGACCAGCCTGAGCTACAGAGCAAGACCCTGTCTCCAAAAAATGCAGTTCAAAGTGTGTGATAACCTTTCAAAGGTGGCAGAAGCTATGGGACTGAATCTATTTTGTTTGTGGTGTTTTATTTGAGACAGGGTCTTACTCTGTAGTCCACGCTGGTCCCGAACTTACTGTGTAGCATGGACTGGCCTCAAACTCCTGGTAATACTATGCCTCAGCCTCCTGAGTGCTTCAATTATGGTGTATGCCACTGTGACCAGCTGATTTTTATGTGTCACTGAGGAATAGAACCCAGTGCCTTGCACGTGCTGAGCAAGTGCTTTAACCACTGAGCCATATCTCCCATCTTGTAGAATTGTATATTGACCTGTAATTATCATGGTTCAATTTTCTAAGCAACTGTCCTTCCAGTATACTCTTCTATGGGTACAGGAGGGTGTACCAATGATAAGAACAGAATACTAAACTGCACCCTTACAAAACCCACTTTATGGTTTGGATATAAAATGTCCCCCCAAAGCCTCAGACACTTGGATGTTGTAGAGGCCTCTGAAGGGCTCTAGAACTCACCCTCCTGTTCTCTGTTGGGCCTGAAGGCAAAAGGGAGAAAAGAACCACTTTCCCCAACGCAGACTTGGTCAGTCAGTGCCCCCTACAAGCAGAACGTGATCAGCAACGCTGCCCTGTCCTGGTCCCAGCCTCCCTACTTTCTCAGAGGCACTGTTCCCCAGAACTCAGTATCTACTGGTTTGCAGAAGCCTAGTTTCCAAGGACCATGGGTCATTTATCTGATGAAATGACCAATCTGCTCCTAACGCTAATATAAGCTGGGCTGTGTTTCACCGGTCAGAAAAGACCATGTGATTTGTTAAGGCAGTGTGTCATTGGGAACTCTGGTAGAAGCCACTCTCTTGGCTACATGGAGCACAGCACACATGGGAGTGGGTGCAGGACTGCAGGGGATGCAGGCCCACCAGCTAGCTCTCCCAAAGCCCAGTAAGCAGGCCAGGACTCTTTCAGGAAATGCAAAAGACTCTGACCCCTTCAAAGGACCACCGATGAAAACTGCATGTTATGCATGTTCCCGGCAGCAGGGAGAGGGGACAGTAGCCTGTCCCTCTTTGGGACAGATTTTTTTTTTTTAAGTTTCAGAAGGGCTCTGTAGTCAGTGAGCTGCAGTTGTCTGTCCCTGATTTAGGCCACAGTGTGGTGGCCCAATTCAACCCAACAATGGGGACTGTGACGGTATAAATGTGACCCTGCAGCCAGCAACCATGAGGTCTGGAGAAGAGGCAGGCCAAGACCGTGGAAACCACACCCTCTGTAGGGAGCCAGGAGCAGCCACCTGAATGCGTGTACCCGCACCTGTGACCTAGTGGCCATGCACATCAGTAAGGGGCCTCTGCTGCTGGGAGAGGAGCCACAATGTGGGATGGGGGAGATCTCAACGGAGGGGAGCTCGCCCCCAGGTTCCTGGCCATGGGTTCCTTTCCCAGCCCCAAACAAAGATGCAAACTTTACCCAGTGCCCACCGTAGCTAATGATCATATTAGTGCCATTATAATCATGCTTGAAACTTTTATTTCTCTCCACCATAGAAGAGTTCACATGAGTAATTACTTTAATATCTTGTTTACAGGAGAAATGCTAAAACGATACAGGGAAATGAACATCTACTAGTGAACAATGTAGTTCCCCAGGACCACAATTGCCACACAGCTTCTGGAAACAATGTTCAGAATTCCTGCCACAATGAGCAGGGTGGTGATGGCTATTTCATTGTGCTCGTGCCAAAAAATGATAAATGCAAGGAAGACGAGGGATTTGGCCATCTTCTTTAGCACATCAGCTGCCAGCAGGAGGAATACGGCCACGTTAAACTTCCAAGCATCTGCCAGGAGAATGGTGTTGCTGGGGACGCATTTGTGAAGCACGCCTTTGCTGCTGGTGTTGGCAGAATGGTGCCCACCGTCGCCACTCCACATTCTCCCAGACATGACGTGGGAATAGTTGACTGTGTCCTCATCCTCAGACCACAGCTGTCCCTCCATGGCGACCTTGGGAGGCCTGCCAAGGAGGCACGCCACGGTAGCAATAAGCAGGCCTTTGATCAGGATATTCATGGTGGTCACCGTAACAGGGAACCTGTAAAGAAATACACAGCATGGTGACGGTGGGCCCCTTGGGTCAGAGATCCTGTAGGGACAGTCCCTGCAGGGAAGAGGGAGAATCAAGAAGGGAGCTTTGCCTCTGGGTTCCTGCAGGGTGCAGTCTAAGCACACTTTGGGGAGGGCATGTGGCACCACTGCACCCCCCCCCCCCCCCCCCCCCCCCCCCGTCACTTCCACTTCTGAGCCTTGGTCCCAAGACATCATTACATTTGGGCACAGATATTGATCACAAGGATAATCACCCCAGGATAGTTTCCATGCTAAAAATGGGAAAGAATGCTTGCGAGACAACTGCTTAAGTACTTCAAGCTGTAGCTATGCAAGGGAACCTTGTGAGATGTTAAGGGCATGAAAATAACAGTAGGTCATGAGATGTAGGGATGGGCACAGGCTTCCCACCTAGACTAAAGCTGGCAGGTTCACCCACATGGAGCCTTATAAGAAGTGTAGCCTTTCCCACTGTGGGGAAGGAGGGGGCCAGTGAGCCTCCTGGCTCCTCAGACTTAGGCATTCAGACAGGTTCTCTGTTGTGCTGACCAGGAAAAAGGCCAGTATGAATCCATGTGTATGAAACCTGGTGTAGAAAGTCTCTCATTTATCTCGGCTGCATATCTAGGAGTGGAGTTGGTGGGTCATAGGATAAGTATATATTCAACTTGTCAGGAATTGGAGAAGATGAACCTAACTGTCTAGGAAACTAAGGCAGGAGGATTGCAAGTTGTAGCTCAGCCTGGTCAACCTAGGACTTCTGCAAAACACTGTCTCCAAATCAGAACAAAAGATGGACTGAGAATATAGCATAATTTAAGGCCCCTAGTCCCATCCCTAGCTCCACAGACTCACACAGACACACAGACACACACACACACACACACACACACACTGAAATTGGGGAAATGTTTGCCTACTTGGGGCACTATTTTGTTGATACAGCTCTAGTTAAAATGGTCACACCCACAGCTTTTATCTCTACCTTACCACAGTAATGAGAATATATGACTGACAAGAACAGAGCTTCCTCTTACCTGGGTGCTGTGTTCAAGTGACTAGGTGATCTCAGAGAAGGACTGTTCCCTCCGCAGGACAGCAGGGTTGATGCAGTCTTCTGCGTGCTGCGCCGGCCAAGGCTGTGGCACGCAGAGTGCTGTTAACTTCTGTTACTGCTGTCCACCACTCCTCCACCCTGCTCCAGAGCTCCGAGCTGTGAGCTCACCAAAAGCCCAACCCCTGCCCTTCAGATAGCTCCAGTAATGACCTTGATGTCTAGTCTCTTCGCGTGCCCTGTGCCTCTGGAAACCTTTGGTTAGGCCAGGTTACTCGTGGGCCACAAGAGTCCACCCTCAAAACCTATGCGACTGACTCACATCTGTGTCCTCTCACTTTCTTTGTTGTCTCTAAGAACTCTTTTTTTTTCTTTTCTCCCGTTTTGTTAATATGTATATATGCTGTCAACCACAAGGGGCTGCAGGGGGCTCTTGGGAGGTAAGACACCCAGTTGAAAGAATGCGCGTGGAGCTGATGTCCGTGGAGCTTTAAAAGCTGAAGCTCTATTGGTACACACACTTGCGTATATACCATTAGCAGGGCTTGCTGAGCACGAGCAGGAGAGGGTAGCGAGCTCACCCTTGGGTACTTCTGAGCTTACCATCTGAGCTCAGCATCATGCGCTTACTTCCCAGCCTCTCATCCTGTGCTAACCAGGCTGTGGGCCTTGCTATCGAGATGGCCTTGCTCTTAAGAATACTGACAGTATTGTTCTGCACTGGTTACTTGTTTCTTTCTACTTGTGCAGGCTCTGCTCCCCGGCTCCTGTATCTTTGGGACGGGGCCAGCCTTTTCTCCACAGTGCAATACAGAATGTTTACACTGAAGTTGAGTATTCTGTGCACATATATAAAGTCAGATTTACAAACTCTTCCCCTCTCCCTTTCTTGACTTTCCCACACCCTCTCCCCGCCGCAACTCCCACTGTCCCCCTCAGTTAGTTCTACGAAATGACTGTGTTCTGGGTTTGTCATAGTAAAGAAACCATTTGATATTTAGCCTTCTGTGTCTGACTCATTTTATTGAGCATGACGGCCTCACATTAAATCCATTTACCAAGACACCTAAGAACTCTTTTCCATCCCACCTGACCAGACATAAGGGCAGTGGTGATGTGTGGACACAGGTGTTAGCAGAGGGCTCCATGCTGAGGAGGGTTAGTTGGGCCAAGTCTATCTTAGTAGACACAAGCATGAGCAGAAGTGGCATCCACGTGGTGCAATTTGGTCGGTGTTATGGTTTGGCTCTGAAATGTCCACTGTGACAAAACTATAGGTTTATTGTATTTACGTTTATATCCTCCACACACTTAGAAAGCTTTTTTCTTGTTAAGAACCGTCACCCACGTATACATTTAGAGGATCAGAACCCCCTCCACCCAGCAGCATCCTCCTGCTGTGTCCCCACCCCATGACTGTGACACTGAACAGCTGCTGAACCCCCACAGTTCTTTCTTCACAGTTGCCGCCTCTCTCTACTTTGGCACCTCAGAGGAGGACCCCACCTGCCAAGCACCAACTCACTGCCTTCTCCTGCCTCAGACTCCTGCCTGTCTCAACCCTGCCCAACCCCAGTTACTCCTGTCTTCACTGTCTTGTGGGCTCTCGTTTTGATCAGTTATTTTAAAATATTAAGCAATATATATATATATATATATATATATATATATATATATATATATTAAACTGGGGATGAAACCCACGGACCTCATACTGAGCTATACCCCCGACCCATTTTTTTGGTGTTGATCTTGAGACATGGAGTTGCTTACTTACTAAGCTGCCCAGGCTAGGCTTGAACTCGTGATCATCCTGCCTCAGCCCCCCAGAGTTCTGGGATTACAGATCTGTGCCACCACGCCTGGCATAACAATATTTTTAAAGAAATTGAAAAGGAGAGCTGGAGGAATAGCATGGCAGTTAAAGCACTTGCCTTGCAAATACAAGGACCAGAGTTCGATTCTCCAGCACCACATAAAGCTGGGTGTGGTGGCTCACACCTGTAATCCCAGCACTCAGGAGGCTGAGGCAGGAGGATTGCCGCGAGTCCGAGGCCAGCCTGGGCTCCATAGTGAGCCCAGGACCAGCCTGGGCTACAGAGCGAGACCCTCTCTCTTTCTCTCCGAACAAATGGCTGGAAGAAGCTTTTTCTGTATTTGGCTAGATGAAGAGGGCTGTAGTCATTGTGGATGATTGAGGAAGGCCTTCAGGAAAAGGCATTGTTAAGTTCTCAGGGAAGCCAGCTGCATGGAAAGCTGAGGACAGATGCAGTGAAGGGTCCTTCCTGCTAACCACATTTCCTTGTCCTGTGACCATGGACCCGTTAGATGATGAAGAGGGACTCCCAGATAAGCTGGTTATAAAGAACCAGCAATTTCACAACTCCACCTAGATTTGCATGCCTGCTTCCTTTGAGCATGAGTACACCATGCGCTGGAAGGCGCTTATTGAGATGGAGAGGCGGCAGCAGGATCAAGAGGAATGCAACATAACGTAGGCTTGTTAAGAGGCTGGAGAGGGAAATGGAGGCAGCGAGCCACGAACACAGGTTATGCTGATGAGGCACCCACCGAGAAGAACTTCAGAGAATGGAAGAGCGCGTAACCAGGAGGTGCAGAAACGGAAGCAAGTGGAGCTCAAGCAGGAGGAGGAGCACAGGTGCCGTGAGGAAGAAACACGGGGGGAACATTCCCTGATGCAAGAGAGCAAGCGGTGCGGACAGGCCAGATGGCTATGGGAGGTGCTAGGGGTATAAACGACAGAGGCGCCATGCCCCCTGCTCCTGTGCCAGCTGGTATAGCCCAGCTCCTCCAGGACCTGCCACTGTGATGCCAGATGAAACCCTGGGA
Organism: Ctenodactylus gundi; assembly: GCA_004027205.1. Classification (NCBI taxonomy): domain Eukaryota; kingdom Metazoa; phylum Chordata; class Mammalia; order Rodentia; family Ctenodactylidae; genus Ctenodactylus; species Ctenodactylus gundi. Next base: position 5,665 of record PVKB01008619.1, on the reverse strand, counting down.
CTGACCCCACCAACAACTGAATACCTTGGCCAGGCTGCTACAGTGGGAGGAATTAAGGCCATTGGTGGAACTTCTGCATTCAACCACACAGCTCTTGGGGCTTAATGTGCTCCAAACAAACATTGCAGATACTAATACAGTTGTAGTGTCGAGTTTCCCAAAACCTTTTAAAGAAGGAACTCAATTGGACCGGCCAGAATTCTACCCTGGAAAAATGTGAGGGATTCTTCCCAATAGTTAGATCTTCCCTGCCCGTACGCCTCTAGGGAGTATACTGGAGTCGGAGGGCGTGGGAGGGGTGGTATTTAACAAATCAGATCTGTGTGGTATTTTGCTTAATCAGTTCTGTGTGGCGCATTCCTGAAGTCTCAATGTGATTGTTGAGGCCCTACGGAAATCTTGGCAAAATGGATCCTATTAGAGCCCCATTAATCCTGATCATTCCATTGTTTTCTCCATCCTGTTTTGCTTTTTCATCCTTAAATCCTCAATCACAGAGACACTGCCATATAGTACCACAAAAACCAAACATCCCCCATGACCTTAGCTCCATTTCTCCACTCTCTCCCAGGTGGGCATTCAGGCAAATGTCCGCAGGCCAGAGACGGCATGTATACATTTCTGTTATATCCCATGTATTACCCGCTTTGTGTTCTAAGGAAGACATTTTCTCTTAGAGATTTACATTTACCATACATTTTAAAAATTTCTTGTTGACTTGCCTTCATCTTTTTCTTGAACTGAACTCATTGTGTCTCGGATGCTGCTGTTCACAGCTTTTCTTGATAGGCGTCGGACAATCTTGGGAGCAGGATCGTTGTATGCTGAAAGTCTTAACATAGCCCGTAACCTTGCCTATCTTAAATAGTTATGCTGTGTATCTTTTCTTGGTGTGCCATTATTAATTTGTCCCCTATACCTTAAATTTGATGTTTTTCTAAAAAGTGAAGCAGTAATACAGCATCAACTTGTTAAAATACAATTCAGCTTTTTAAAAAAAAAAACAGATTAGCATTAAGGAGAAACCAAGTACTTGGATTCAGAATGATAAAAAAAAAAGATGCCTTGAGAACATGTAAAAATCAGCAACACTCTACTCTTTGCCTATTTGAGGTTGGAAAGGCAAAAAACCTTACTGGGAGGAGTACACCAGGGCATCCTGTAGGGTCAAAGAAACAGGTGTTTGCTGGAGTTCAGCCATCTAAGTACTCAGGGGCCTTGGAGGTGATTTTCCAAAGGGGCCAGACTGCTGCTCAACCAATGGTAGACCTTAGCAACATCGACAGGCATGGAGAATGCAAGAGCTGTGGGATCCTCAAGGGTTCCCCCCAGGTTTCAGCGGAAGGCCTTGGAGGCCAGGCAGTGCGCCCCTGGGAGGGCCGTGAGTGAAGTTGTGAAGGAGAAATCAAAAGTGCATCAGAGACCTCCAAAATTTGGAGAATCCAGGAACACAGATCATCTATGGAGAAAGGCCACAGGGTATGAGTGGAGCAAGATCAAAGGAGAAGCTGTAAGGGATGTGGCCGGAGGCAATGTTGTAGGGACAAGGCCACGCAAGCTTTTTGAAGGTCACATCTCACCACAGTTCACCACTGTTGCTATAAACAATACTACGTGATTGAACGAAGCCTTAAGAGTTGACCCTTACCTTGTGGGATTTAGAACTTGCTTTTGTTGGATTGCTTTCTATTCTCCTATTTTCCCCTTTCACGTTGGAAATGTTTACCCTGTGCCTTTGTATGTGGGAAGTGTTTAACTTTTCTTTGATTTTTTTCATCGGGGCTCACAACTAGGAGTTTGCCTTGAGTCTCAGAAGAAACACTGGGCTTGAAATTTTTAGCAGTGCTGGGGTGAATACATTTTGCATAAGAAGGCGGACATGAATCTTCTGGGGGCCAAAGATGGAATGTTATGGTTTGGGTCTGAAATGTCCCCCCAAAACTTCATGTGTTTGGATGTTGTGAAATAGCTGTGGAACCATGTGCTTTTGGGAAAGGGGGCCAGGTCAAAAGGGGCAGATCACCGTGTCTAGATTTGCTAGCTCTACCCTTCCCCCCTCCACTTGGCTTTCTGTCTAGAATGCTGCAAAGAGCTTTTCTCCAATGAGACCTGCTATGTAGCTCCACCTTTTTCAAGCCAGCACCCATGAATGGACTCTGTGAGACCTTCTGAAATGATGAGCTAAAATAAATCTTTCCTCCTTTAAGTTGTGTATGTTAGTTATTCTATTCCAGCAATGAATAAATAACTAAGACAGTTTTTAGGTATGTATGTATTTATTTTGGTGCTGAGAATTGAGTGCAGGGCCTTTCCACTGAACTACGTCTCCAGCCCCTTCCTGTTTTTTATTTTCAGACAGGGTCTTGCTAACTCGCTAAGCTGTCCAAGGTCAGCTCCAACTTGGAATCCTCCTGTTTTAGCCTTCCAGGATGCTGAGATTATAGGCCTGTGCCTACAAAACTGGCTGATCTAAAGTATAACAAAGCCACCACAGACGTGTCACTTAAAAAAAAATACTAGTAATCAAGCCAAGAACCAAAAGGTTTTCTAGTAGGTGTTCCTGGGCCCAGCAATATCAACAGTCACTGTGGGCTTGTGAGAAAAACAAAGTCCCCACACAGACTTACGTGATGTGATGAGGATTTAGCTGAGTGTGAAGGCCCTGGGATTGATCCCTATTGCTTTCCTGCAGAAAGAAAGAAAGGAAGAAAGGAAGGAAGGAAGGAAGGAAGGAAGGAAGGAAGGAAGGGAGGGAGGGAGGGAGGAAGGGAAAAGGGAGAGAGAGAGAGAGAGAGAGAGATTAGGATCTTAGGATCTCGTTAAGTTGTCCAGGTCATTGTCGATCTGGTATGAGCCTGCAACCCTCCTGCCTCAACCTCCCAAGTGCTGGGAGTTCAATGTGCTCTTGGCTGACAGGCTGGGAATGGTATCTGAGACACAGTAATCTGTCTGCCTCACACAGGCTTAAAGCCTCTGTGAGGTGGACCCTTTCAAACTTGAGTGTGCAGCTGAATCCCCCTACAGGGCGTACGTGCTTGTTAAGCCAGAACTCTAACTGCTGTGCTATTCCTCCTGCCTTTGTTGGACATTTCAGATCTAAATCGAAGCGTTCATTTACTCTTTCATTTTTCACCAAAGCTGAGCCAGAATTTAAACACAGCCTGTTTAATCTGAAACCCACTGTTCTGCATGAACTCAGAATTCAATTCAGGTATTAATAAACATGAACGAGAGCTACATAAACTAATGAAAATGTGTTCTATGTGTGAATCCCTTCGAATATTAAGTGCATAATTCTTTTAATGTTTCACGCTCATTTCTATAAGGATATGTATGTGAATGATAAAACCCATAATTATAGTAATTCATTCATTTATTTTGAAGCACTGTCACTAAGTTTCCTCGGCTGTCCTCAAACCTGTGATTCCCCTCCTCATCTCCCCAGGTAGCTGAGATCTAGGCACGCAACACCATGACCAGTAAAAGAAAATCGGTTTGTTCCCAACAGCTAGTGGTGGGCTTTTCTGTCACGTGGTATTAAACACTTGCCAGTGTGTTCATGCCTAAGTCATCAGTCTTTTATTTAATTAAGTAATTTATTTATTTATGCGGTGCTAGGGATCAAACCCAGCCCCTTCTGAGTGCTAGCCAGTGCTCTAACCACTAAGCTACGTCCCCAGCTCTCTTTTGTTTCAATTGTCAAATTCAAAAATTATGTATTCATCATGTCAACCTGTTTTGAAATACATATACATAGTAAAATGGGTAAGTCTTAATAGCTATATACATTAACTCACATATTTAGTCTCTGGGGGTACAAGAACACCCAACATTCAATCTCTTAGTAATTCTCACGAACAGTTGTTGACAACAGTCACCACATTGCACAGTAGATCCCTGTTGTTGATTTCTGTTAGTTTAAACTATGTGCCCACTGCCCCCCGTCTCCCCTCACTCAACCCGTGGCAACCAGAACTTCACTCTGTGGTTCTGTGAGTTCAGCGTGTTGAGATTGCACATGTGACTCAGATCACCCAGTATTTGTTCTTCTGTACCCGGGTTGTCTCACTCAGCAGAATGTCTTCTTGGATCATCCATGTTGTGGAAAGGGCAAGATTTCCTTCCCCTTGAAATTAAATCTCTTATTAGTGCATATTTGCCTCGGTCCCTTCCAGCCAGGCCCCACCTCCCGATAGCACATGGCTCCACAGGTTATCCCATCACATCCAAGCACATGAGGCTTCAGGGGACAGTCCAAATCCAAATGACAGTAGCCTATTCATACACGCATTAACGACAGTGGTTCCCAATGGTTTTGGCACCAGGAGCCAATTTCACGGAAGACAATTTGTGTTTTTCTTTCTTGCTCATCCTCCGTTTCTCATGTGCTTGTTTTTTATGCCTTCTTTGTGTGTTTTTTTTTAAATTTAGATTTAATTTAAATTAGGTTTAGGTGCAATATTTGACTTTTTGAGAGTGACTGATATTAATATGATCTCCAGTTCACTTCATTTTACCCAAATGGCATAATTTCCCTCTTTTATGGCTGAATAATATTCCGTGATGTCTATATGATTCATTTTCATCCATTGGTCAACTGACGGACACTTAGGTTTATCCAGAGTTCACCTATTGTGAATTGTGCTGTAATTGACATAGGTGCAGAGGAATCTCTATAGGACATTGGCTCTAACCTTACAGGAATATTCCCAGGAGTGATGTAACCGGATTGAATTCTGCATGTACTTTGAGTTTTTTGAAACACCTGCTTACTGATTACCATAATGGCTATAGGAACTGACATTTCCAACAACAGTGTAGAGGGGTTTTGTTTTCCAACATTCCTCAACAGCATTTTGGGATCTTTGCATTTTGATCCTAGTGATTCTGGTGGGGGTAAAATGAAACTTTGGTGTAGTTTTGATGCTAAAATGCTAACACTTTTCTCATATGTATTGGTCCATTGTACCTTTTCTTTTGCAAAGTGTCTGTTCAACTCCCCTGCAGATTTAAAATGGGTTTCACCGGGTGGTGCAGCCCACGCTGTAATCCCAGCAGTCTGATAAGCTGAAGGAAACGAAGTGCACGTTCTATCCTACCTGTGAAGTGTAGTGACCTAGAGGGAACTTACACCAAAATAAAATGTTTAAAAAGGCTCGGACACAGATCCAGCTCAGTGGAGGACACTAGTTGCCACCCCCCACCGGGGGGGAGGGGCGGGGGCGGGGGTGGAACAAAAAGGACTTTCTTTTCTCCGCGCTGGTGGCAGCGGAAACTAGGAAGCCTACATCCCCAGTCACTTTTAGACACTGTTTCTATGCAGGCTGGCCTTGATCTTACAACCCTGCGCCACAGCCTGGGTGCGACTGGGGTCTCAGCCGTGCACAGCCACCGCCGGTACAGCGAGCCTTGTGCTGTGTGGCACTTCCGGGCCCTTCCCGCGTGCTGACGGAACTTGGTGTCGAGCAGCCTTCCTTGAGTAACTGCACCCCGTTAGCTAAGCTGGGGTGTGGGTGAGAAGTAGCCCACCTCGCACTCCCGAATGAGAAAGGACAGTGCTGTGAGGGGTGAAAGGAGCCCCTTGGGCCTGGGGGCCCAGGGAGCCTCTGGGGCCGTTGCAGTGCAGGAAGTCTCAAAGGATAGATAGTTCAGCCTGGGAGAGGAG
>PVKB01008618.1:0-14653 GCA_004027205.1 Ctenodactylus gundi | reverse complement strand
ACTGATAACTCAAGGCCTACCAATATTCCCTGAAGGAGTGTGCTCAAGCAATGGGCGTACCACCTTTAATACCTTCCACTCCAGGGACAACATCCTAAAACCCAAGTTCTGGCGACAAAGCATCTGAGGCCTGTGCGAATCTCCCTAGCTTATGAAAAAGTGGTTTTACGTGAGTACATAAGCACCTCCATGGGTCGCAACCCACAGCAGTGGGACAGAAAAAGGGCTATAGTGCAGAAAAGGCTCTGCAGCACGGGTCCCTGCTTATTCCCAGAAAGTTCACAGAAGTCTTCCGGAGGCCATCTGACAGCCACGACTCTAAAACTTGCATCAGAAACACAAGCAGCAGACTTCCTGTAACCTGAGCATAGCACAGCCATCAGAATGGCTACGACCAAAATCTTGAAGGATAACAGGTGTGCCAGAGAACAAGTATATGGGAAACAGGGAAATCTATGAACACTGTTGGTGAGAAGATAAATTTAATGCAGCTATTTTTAAAAACAGTATAAAGGTTCTTTGGAAAACTACAAATCCAACTACTACAGGATCCAGTAATTCCCATTCTGGAAAGGTATCCAAAAGAATTGAAATCAGAATGCCAAATGGATGGCCTTTTAGCTGAGGCTGTATCAGGAGATTCCTCCCGGTCCAGGGAATCCAACTGCTCTGCCTCTCAGGCTGCACCCACCACATAGGCTGCCCTACAGCAGGGCACCACCGAGGGGCTGATACTGGCTGAACACTACAAGAGACCCGACACAGGCAGCTGTGCGTGCACGGGGGCAGCCCCCAGGATCACGCAGTTCAGAAACTTGGGGCTGGATTAAAGACTGGAGATTGGAACGCGGTTTCATCATCGGCAGAGTCGGCCTGAGAGATGCTCAAACACTATTCCCGTAAGGTGTCCGGGCCTAGGGAAGACGAGAAGAGGAGGGGCACAACGTTCTTCTTTTTCTTCTTGGTTTTGTTTTGGTTTGTTTTTCTTACACAAGATTAAATGACTCCTCTCTGCTTTAGTCGCATGAGAAATGATCACAAACAGAAAATAAATCCTTTAAAAAGTGTCATCCAGTGCTTTGTGTGTGTGTGGGCGGGGGGGGCTCAACAAAATATAGGTCTGCAGCACAGGGTATGTCTTGGAAGAGAATGAAGAGGGCAGGGATCTCACTCATTGTCGGACCCAGGAGGGGCTTGCCTGGGCCGACGGGGCTTGGGGTTTTAGACCTGGCTTCCCAGACTTCAGAAAGGTCAGAGGAAAACGGGTGACCCACGGGAGGAGAGACTGGAAACACGGCAGGCCGCAGCTCCTCCAGGGAAAAGCGCACAGAGGAACCCGGATCTCGCCCCGAGGATCCCCGGGCGGCAGCGCGCAGCACGGGCCGCGCCGGGCCGCGGGGAGCCGCTGTCAGGAGAGCGCGGGAGGAGAGGGGCGGGCGACGACGGCGCCCGGGCTCCCGCCGCAGCCGACGAGACCGGGCCCTGCGGACCCGGACACCTCACGCGGACAGAAGTCGCCGCCGGGCGGGGACGCGGCGCTCGCCACCGCCCCGGCGCCGAGAGCCCCGCGGTCCCGAGGACGACCGCGGCCGGCGAACGCGAAGCGGACTCGGACGGCCCGGCCCCGCGGCCTGTGCCCGCGCGTTACCCACCGCCGCCCCCCTCGCCTGCGGACGCTGGCCCGCCCCCTCACCATTTCCGGCTTCCGCGGCTTCCGAGCCGTCCCGGTGGACCTCCCACCCCCGCAGGTGACAAGGCGACTGCAGCCGCGCCGCGGCGACCCGGGCATCAGGGGCAGGGACGACGGAGGCCCAAGATGGCGGGCCCCAAAGACAAAGACCCTCCCCATTGTGGAAGTCCCGCCTTCCTCGCCGTGTGCCTTATTGGAGAGGTCACATGCCGTTGCTTCTGATTGGACATCCCTCCAATCTCTTGCTCTCTGAGTGACAGGAGGGTCAGGCAACCCATGGTTCAGACGGTACTTTTTCCTCCGCCTCACCACGACCCACGGTGGAATGAATGCAAGACATCTGGCTCAAGCTAATTTAGGTCAAGATTGCCTCCTCGTGAGGGACCCTGTCTTCCAGGGCGACTTTTGTTTTTATCTTTGTGTATGAAGTCATATCAAGTTATGAACTGTAATTATGTGTATATATTATTCACAAAGGGAAAGGATAGAGTAACAATTTTTTTAAACTTCATTCACCCTTACTGGCCTTGAGGTTCGAAATAGCAAGCCGTACGCCAAGGCAGCAATGTCCAGTACAAATAAAATGAACCTGGACCTAGCAATGGACTTTTTAGCCCAACGCTCTGAAAGAAAGATGAAAGGGGATGGCAAATTTGAGCGCACCTTGGGAAATTAACGATTTCAGAAAACGGTGTCTGAAAATCACACCAAAAAATGGGCTGGGGATGTAGCTCAGTGTGAAAGGGTGAGTAGCCAGGAAAATACGGTGTATCAGGAGGCAGCTCTCTTTAACAGTCTTCCAAAAACACCCCTTGAGTTACTAAGTCCTTGATTGGGTTGTCAGTATCACAGAAAAATTAATTAATTGATGAACTAATTAAATGTTTTATTTTCTAGAATTTGTGGTATATAAGTGAAAGGCTCAGGTGAAACTCATCGTAATAATGAGGCAGAACAGGGACTCTCCTGGGGACCGAGAAATGATTCTAGGGCCTTAAACATGATTCATTTCCCATTGATGGTGAAGGCATGTCTTCTTCCCTATTGCTACCAGCTGAGAAGGCCAATTTAATGGTGGATTGTCTCCCACCACCAGCCCCAAATCAAGAAGACACACGTTGTAGTAAAGCAGGATAAAGGATTTATTCAAAGCTAGCTTTGGAGGAGATGGCAAGAATCATTTCTCCAAAAATTCTCACCTCTCTGATTAGTGTCTGTAAACCAGTACTTTCATGAGATGTGCCAAAAGGGAAGGGGAATTTCAGATTAAAAGCTCCAAAATTTTACAGTCTATTATTTGCTCGAAGGTTTTTCTTTTTTCTTAATATGTATTGTCAGTACATAATAATAACCAGCTTGAGAAATTGGTGGATTTACATATCACATCTTGATCATTTTTACTTCCCTTCCCCATTCCCACTCTCTTCCCCCCAATACATGTCCCCTTTCCCTCTGCACAGTTTTTCTTCCTCCCATTTTCTATCTCTCTTTTTATTTTGCTCTTCTACCTTTCTATAGCTTGATTTTTTTGATATTAGTGAAATGATGTGATATTTAACATTCTGTATCTGACTCATATCACTAAGTATGATGTCATTAAAGTGCATTCATTTTCCCCCAAATGATTTAAGTTTATCTTTCTTTATAGCAGCATGGTACCTGTGATCATTGGAGAGATTATGTCAACTTGTGACAATCAGGAACCACACCTGGATTAGGGTTTGGGAACCATGCCCAGACTGGGAATTGAGAACCAGCCTGGATTAGAGTGTGAGTGATCTGTGGGCCAGCCAATGAGGGAAGAGCACCCACCCAGATGTGGGAGGCCCGACTGGAAAGAAAGGAAGGAAAAAGCAAGACCATTGTAGCTTCTTTCTCTGGGAAACCTCTTGCATTCACAATTGCCTATGGACACCGACTTAATACACGCTGCAGATCTTCGCAGATTTGCTCCAGTCTCGACTTGGGCCTGTCTGCCCATCGCTAATCTTCAGTTGCCGATCTTCAGGCTCCAGTCTTCGCCATTGTCCTTCGAACAACCGCGATCTGCAGCAGACTCTCACCAGCTGTCCTGCAGTCCCAGACAGGAGATCTACTTCGTGGCTGAGCAGCCATGGAACACTCCAGCTCTCACATGTGCAGGCCGCCATCTTGAGCTATCTCTGTCCTTGGATTTGTAAGCCTTCTGAATAGATCTTTTTTTGTTATAATTTCTGTAAATTCTGCCTTTTGAAAGAACCCAAACTGACACAGTACCCCTCTGTGTAAATATGCTACATCTTCATGTACTCATCTATTGATGGACGTATCATCTGCTTCCAAGTCCAACGGTTCTGTGTCGTTAGGTTATTGCCCTCATCCTGCTTTAAGGACTGGTATCATGGGACTGTTGTAATGCTCAATAAAACTGTGAGCCATTTACCTGTCTGGTTTTCATACTTACCTGGTAGAATTGAAATATTGTTGAAAGATGGAACTGGGGTGAGAAAGGGGAAGAGGAAGAGAATGTGAATTTGATGTGACATGTTTGTTCACAAATTTCTCAAGTTTAATGTAATCATTGTGTATCACAAATACACGCTAATAAAAAAGGAGAAAAATTTAAACTGATTCTGATTTTGAAATGTACACATATCATTTCTCTATCAAGTTATTTTTTCCTTAACTTCGTTTTTCAATTTATTATTTTTATTTCATTGAGACATATATTAGTACAGATTGAGGACAATATAATAATAAATGTGTACAATGCGCAATGATTAAGTAGGTTAGTAAATATTTCCGTCTTTGCAAACATTCATCATTTCTATGTGTTAGAAACTTTCGTACTCTTCTTTTGTGGTGATTTTGGAATATATCATAGACTGCTGAAATTCTTCAGAAAGATATTATAAATTGTACACTTTGAATTTCCTTTAACTTAGTTCTGTAAAGATTAATATGCAATTATTAATGTGTAAAATTGTCGGCCTGTTTCTTTTATTAACTGGGGTATGATAAAGACAATGTTTATGACTCAAAATCTGAAGATTGTTTTATTTTTCAAATTTGCAATGACTTGGTTTTTTTTTTTTTTGCATTCGTGGCTGATGTGAGGTCCTTCCTACTGGACTACATTGCCAGCATTTTTAAATTTTATATTTCGAGACAGAGTTTCTCTAAGTTTCTGAGTTGCCCTGGCTTGGCTGAAACTTGCAATCCTCCTGCTTCAGCTTCCCAGAGTGCCATCATGCCTGGGTACAATATACATCTCCACAAAGAAAAATATACCCTTGAAAAATCAGCCGGATGTGTCTATTTGGAAAATCATGTTAAATAAATGCTTTTGAGGAAGCCTTGAGGAAACCGTGCAGAAAACAAACAGCATTACTAAGGGTGGAGGGAGGGGTAGTCTCAGGCTGCCTCCTCAGGCCCAGAGGGTTCAGGAGCATTGAGGCTGACCCCTCCCTCCTGAGACAATCCCAGTGGGCTGGGCTTGGTGCTCCTATTTCAAATTCTCACCCGTACCTCCCACTGGGAAGAGGGAAAATGATAGGACTCATTGAGAACACCAGAGGGAATCTGAAAACAATAGAGAAATACCTCCACATACACAAGAAAAATAGCAGTAGTGTATTTGAGACAACCACCTGGAGTGTCATTGTGCTGTGTCTGAAGTCCGGCCAGCTGGTGTGAGCTGCAGGCATGATGTATACCTTCCCCATGCTCCAGGCCTGACGCTGAAGTGCCCATTCCCTCCTGAAGGTCATGGTGGAAATTACGACACAGTGTTGATTATAGTGAAAACTCTTGAATGGCTAGTTAGACCTTAACAAAGCAAGGGGGAAGGGGGAAAAGGGAGGGAAGTGGGAGGAATAGAGGGAAGAGGAGGAGGAAGGAAAGGGAAGAGGAGTAGAGGAGAAGGACCAGGGGGTAGGATGGGCACTCCTGGAATCCATGGTATTTTTATTTACTTATTCATTTATGCATTCAAAAAAATCTGAATGCTTGACCCAATTTTTCAAAAAATGAATACCTGTCACTAGGTGCAAAATGACCTGACCCCATTTATTTGATTTGATTTATATCTGCCTTTTTCACCTTCCTTCTGCCCTCCCGCCCAGTCCACTTCCCCAGCTAATTCCTCCTCCTGAACCATCCTCTCCCCTCTGCTCTTCCCTAAGGCTACTCCTGCAGCACACCCTGAGAGATCACACAGAGCTCTGTATATACTGAGCACATTTTCTTCACAGGAAGATGGGAGCATAGGGGAAACAGGCCATGGGGAAGGACTGGGCCAAGTGTGCACAATCCCAGAAGAAAGTGCCCAACTCTCTGTCTTTGAGTGCAAGACATTGCAGACCTACAGAGGAATCGTAATTACTGATGGCAACGGCCAGGCCCCCACACAGATGGAGCATGTGCCTGGGAGTAGTGGAAGAGGAAGGAGAGGTCTCCTGCAGAGACAGGAAGGGAAAAGTCTTCAGAGGTGGGAACTGGGGAGGGAGCTGTTCACCAGAGAGGGGGTTGGGAGAGGTCTTTGGCAGAGAAGGAAATGTAGAAGAAGAGAGGTCCTCTCCAGGAAGGGGAATGAAAGAGAGAAGTCTTCTTCAGAGAGGGTAATGAAGGAGAGACGTCTCCTATAGAGACAGGAATAGGAGAGAAAGGCCTTCCCTACAGAGTGGGAATGGATGAGAAAAGTCTTCTCCAGAGAAGAAGAGTAATGAGTTGACTGAGTCACTTTTTAGTTGTGTAGACACAGTACCTGACACCCATAACTTAAGGGAGGAAAGGTTTATTTTTGCCCACAATTTCAGGGTGTCTTAATCCACACCTGGTAATCTGCAGTGGTGGAAGGACTCAGGGAAGGGCCTCACCAAGGAAAACCATTCATTTCATCACAGCAGGAAGCACCGTAAGTGAAGGGAAGTGCTCCTCGGAAGGGGGAATTCCTTCAAGGTCATCCTTCAGTGAGCCACTCCTTCCAACCATGCTCCACTTCTTAACAGCACAGGAAATCAATGGATTAATGTCCATGATTGACCCACATTCTAAACACATGAGGCTTTGTTGGAGGGACATTCCAGAACCAAACCTAACAGAGGTTTTCTCCAGAGAGAGGGAGTTGGAGAGAGAGATCTCCAAAAATGGGTGAAAGCGGTCTTCTCCAAAGAAGGGGTTTGGGACAGAGTTCTCCAAAGAAAGAGATTAGGGAGAGAGGTCTTCTCTAGAGAAGTGGAATGGAAAAAAAAAAAAAAGAGGTCATCTTCTTTTACATGGTCCTGTAGAGGGCGCCAAGAGCTACAGTCCCATGTTAGGGAGGCAAGGATTTGGTTTTTTAAGCTAATCTTATCCACAAGGGGGTGAGCTTGCTCTTTTGCATTTTTCTCAATGTTTCCTCTTTCTGTTTCTTTTTACGAATTGGAGCGAAATACACATAGCATAAAATTAATCATTTTACAATATACCATTCTGTGGTGGTGTCTAAAACTGTCACAATGCTTTGAATCTATCACTTCTACTGATTCCAAATATCTCCTGTTCCCTAAAATCAAATCTCCAAACTGTTAATAACTGCTCATCTACCTCTCCCCGTGTCCTCTCTCACAGCCACAATTCTCGCTCTCCTCTCTCTTCTATTGTCTCTCCTAGCCTCTTCCCCTTCCTCCTTCTCCTCTTCCTTTTGCTACTTCTCTCTCTCTCTCTCTCTCTCTCTCTCTCTCTCTCTCTCTCTCCCCTCTCCTGGTATTCTTATCTTTGCACATTAGATATTACAGGTAGGCAAATTGGGCCGACTTGGTTTCTGGCAGCTCTTGCAACCCAGTTGCAGGATGTGAACACTCAGGAGCTCATGTGCAGTAAGACACTACTGGCCCAGGTGACTTATCTATTGGCTGAGGCCCCACGCTTTCCTCAGATAGCTCTGTAATGTATGGGTAAGGATTGCTGCCTCTCCAAATACTCATGCATTCAGCCCTTTATGCCCTGCCTTTACTACAGCTTATTCTGCAATCTTAGGAGCCCTCTGCACTAAAAAAAAAAAAAAAAGAAAAGAAAAAGAAAAAGAAAAAAGAAAAAAGAAAAAAATCTAAACTTACTTTTTAGCTAGTACACAAAAATTATATAGATATGTGAGGTTTTGATACATGGACACATTATATTAATGTATAGATCAGGAGACTCTGATCAGGGTTAATATATCTATCTGCTTATATAATTGTCATGTCCTTTTTCCTAGCTTTTGGAGACATACAGTACACAATCTTTATCTATATTGGATGTAGGTAAATTATGCAACAGCATGCCACAATTTCAAGCCCTGTGTAACTGTAACCTGGAACCTAGAACTTTTTCCCATCTCTCCTTTCTACTCTCTCCTCCCCATGGTAGCCACCATTATTCTCTTAACTTCTGTGAAATCAGCTTTCTTAGATCCCACTTGAGTGAGATCAGGCCACACCTGGCTTTCAGTGCCTGACTTATTTTACTTAACATGACAATCACCAGCTTCATTGTTGTTGCTGCAAATTGCAGGATTTCATTCTTTATGGATGAATAGTATTCCAATGTGTATATATGCTACATCTTCCTTGTCCATCCATGTGTACATTGACGCCTAGGTTGCATCCATTTCTTGTATGATGTGAATAGTCCTGTAGTGAACACAGGACTGCAATGTATTAACTTCATTTCCTTTGGATATATGCCCAGGATTGAGTTATCTAGCTCATGCAATTCTTAACTTTTTTTTTTTTTTTTTGAGACAGGGTCTTACTCTGAGTCCAGGCTGGTCCTGAGCTTACAATGTAGCCCACGCTGGGCTCAAATACAGGATAATCCTCCTTCCCCAATCTCCTGGATGTTGGGATTATAGGCATGTGCCACCATGTCAGGCTTCTCTCTTTCTTAACATCTGAGGAGCTGCTATGCTTCTTCCCATGGAGGCCGTACAGGAGTCTCTCTGTATTGTCCTTCCTCACTAATATGCACAAGTGAGCTGAGTTTTAGGTGAAGCCTCGACTGGTTAAAACAAGTCAAAGGGTGATGTAGATGAACAGGTATAATCCTTATATTTCTGTAAAAAAGGGGGGGTCTTGCTTACCAATAAGGCCCTCCCTTTGAAAAGGAATGTATGTGGAAGTACACAGCTACTGAGTTAAGCCACATACTGCACCTACTTCACTTTCCAAGAAGACCAGGCTGCCCTTCTCTACAGCTGCTTTTCCACCACAACCCTTCTGGGACACGCTGAGACTTAAAGTGAGTCAGAGGAAAGAAAAATAGAAAATGTGGTGGGCCCAGGTCCTTCCTCAGGGGTAGAGGGTCAAGGTGAAGGGTCTCAGAGCAGCCCACACCAGGCTTTCAGGGAGAGCAGACTCCCAGGGTGTCACAGTCATGCAGCACAGGGAAGGAGTAAGCAAATGCGCAGACTGGATTTCTGGGTAGACACCTCCAGGCGAAACACCAGCATGCAGCCAATTCCACCACGATCAGAACAGCCTTCTCACACAAACTGGACCCAGCTTAGCAAGTCTGAAAGTCTCTTGATAAGCAAAACCGATATCTGAATTCCCCAGCTTCTGCATTTGGCTGAGGTCCCAGTATGGCAACCTGTATCCCCACTTTGCAGCTCCTGGGCCGCCCCACGGCACTGCAGGCCATCCTCAAGTGGCCACCCCGTTTGCTCTCCCCCCTCCTTCCTTATCTCCCGTTACCAGCATCTTCATCACACCCATCAGCACAGTTGGCCACACCCCTCGGTAAGCTTTTATTTTCCTTTGCAACTGCTAAAAATGCACAATTGGTTAATGGGAGAAGCTACAGAAGCTTGGCTGCTTATGCTGGATCTCTAGGCTTCCTGTCCACCTCCTGGAGCTCTATTCCTTGTTTGGAATTTTCAGAGAACTGAAGAGTTCCTCAAATTTCCCAGAATTGTCCTGGGCAGCTAGAGGCTGGACTTCGAGCTAAGTGAGTATTTTCTATGTTAATAGCATTCACCAGAGGCTTAGCTTTTGTAGCTCTCTATCAATGCTCTATCATGTCTCTCCTAGGAGACAGGAACTGAATCTGTGCCACCACAATCCCTGCTCATGCACAAAAATGCCAACCCTGTGAGGCTGTGCTGGGTAGAACCTTCCCAGAATAACAGCCTTGTTTCCAAAACCCTTCTTTTCAAGCTGAGTTTCTTATAACTATCCAAAATGACAGGCATCCTGGTGTGCCCATCCCTGTCAAGGAGAGACTTGTGTTCTCCATTCTCTGCTACAGAAGTCCTTTCAGGGAAGCAGAAGAACCGGACATCAAGGGAAGATGCTGATGTAATTTTGACCTTGGAGTTTTCTCCACAACATCCTGGTGTTTCATGATGGTAAAGAGCTAGAGACTGGGTAAAAACTCTGACATAAGTTGGAGAACATGGAGTCTCTCATACCCAAAGAACTCACGTGCTGTTCACAGATATGACTGCCAGAGGAGCACTGGCATGCCCCGGGGGCCAGAGCAGAAGAGGGCTATTTGTTTCTAGGATCAATCGCCTCACGTGGAGGAGTAAACGTCCCCTCTCTTCCAAGGCAGTTTTTTCTTTAGTTGATCGCACTCTCCCACTCTCCAACCGCGTCTAATAGGTGGTCCTGTGCGTCTCTCTGAAACCAGCAGGATGGCAAAGACTAGCCATCCAAATACTGCTCTGACCAGAGGTTTCATCTTATTCCTGCAGCTGCTGTCCCCAGTGACCGGTAAGAAAACCTCCCCGGGACGGGGCAACACTCTGTGCTGGCAGAGGACTCCCACCCAGGACAGGCTCTAGCCCTGCCACAGCCCACCCCAGAGAAATGCCCTGTGTCCCCCTTGGAAGGGGGACTGCCACCGAGGATGGGCTCTCGCCCTGCCCCAGCCCACCCCAGAGAAACCCCCTGTCCCCCCGGAGGTCTCCCCCACCCGGACGGGCCCCCTCTCTGCCCCCCAGGGGAAGCCGACTTCCAGGTCCTGGCGCCCGGCAGCCCGCTCCGGGCCGAGGCGGGCGGAGACGCCGAGCTCCTCTGCCGCCTGTCCCCGGCCGTCAGCCTCGCCGGCATGGAGGTGCGCTGGTTCCGGGAGCGGCCCGCGCCGGCCGTGCACGTGAGCCGGACCGGGGTGGATGAGCCCGCGGAGCAGATGGCGGAGTACCGCGGGCGCACGCGGCTGGCGAGCGGCGGGCCCGGGACGGCGGCGCTGACGATCCGCAACGTGACGCCGAGGGACGGCGGCAGGTACCACTGCCTGTTCGCCGCGGGCGCCGCCTCTGCCAGCGCCTCCGTGTGGCTGGACGTGGCAGGTGAGCGAGCCGCCGGGCCTTCGCCGCCGCAGGCCCAGGACGCGGCTGAGGGCCTCCTGCGGCGCGGTCAGGTTCGAGCCCGCGCTGGGCGGCCAGGAGCGCGGGCCCGGGGCGCGCCAGCTCCACCTGCACTAGGGAGGGGGCGCCTGGTAGGGGTAGGGTGGGGGAAAAGGAAGGGCGAGGGAGAGAGAGACAGCGCGCGCGAGCTGGCAGTCTTAGGACTCGTTTTCCCCCTTTGGGTCAGGCTCACCAGGGCCCTTCCTGCTACTACACTTACACAAGGTGTGGCATAGGAAATGCAGTCTTTCCTAACCCTTTTCTGCTTCATTTTGTCCTATTATATCTAGGAAGAGAGTATAGTATTAGGAATGCAATTGTTACACAGGATAGTTTGTGAAAAAGTGCTCATATCTACCAGAAATCTTCGAGACCTTATTGTTGCTGTGGAAGCAACAGTGATGGCAGGGACTCAAAATGATGCCTCTTTCTCTAGGCCTGGGCCCAGAGCCCGGAATCCAACTGCTTCACAGCCAGGACAGAGCGTCTGGGCAGAGTGCACATCCCAGGGCTGGTCCTGAGCCCGGGTTGGATTGGAGAGATCACAGAGGACAGATAGTGCGTGCTAAGGCCAATTTCTCAGTCTCAACCACCACCAGCCTCTTGGCTGTAGTGTCCAGGGTGGCCCTCGGGAACGACTGTGCAGAGTCCTGCCTGTTCCGTCGTCAACCCACTCTTTCCTGAGAGGAAGGTGGCCAAGGGCCACCTTACCTGATATTTTGTTTAGTTCTGTTCTCAAAGTCACTGAATACAATTGTCCACGTGCACTGGATATTAAGAGACAGCCATGGGGCTTGAGTAAGAGGAGCTGGGTTGGTTAGGGTCCTGTCCACAGCCTGGTCAGGGAGTCATGGAGAGACACACATTCTGGGTGTTGATCACTGAAGAGGGGCATGGATGATGGTGCACAGTGAGTCCCCAGGGTAACGTAGCTTTTCTGGGAGAACAAGTACTGTGCACCCTGATGACGCTTTTTCTGGTTTTTATCTTATGTAATATTTTATAGCTCTTTTACTTCACAGAAAATTTGAGTGGAAAGTGAACAGATTTTCCATATACCCACAACCTCACAATGGCATGGCTTTCACCAGTGTAAAAATCCTGTGCCCGGGACTGAGAAAATTCATTGACCACAGTTAACGAACCCACATTAGCACATCGCTAGCGCCCAGTATCCACATCCACTATTTACACTCGGGCTCATTCTTGGACGTTGTATAGGTATAGACAGGTATATAACGACGTCCGTCTACTGCTACTGGAAGGTGTAGAGCAGCTTCACTGTCCTAGAACATCACCATGCTCCACCTGTTCATCCTCCCTCCTAATTCCTGAAAACCAGTGATCTTTTGGCTGTCTCCAAAATGTTGCCTTTTGTACAATGTCATAGATTTGAAATCAAACAAAATAGAACCTTTTTGGAATGTCTTTTTTTTTTTTTTACATAGTGGTATGTATTTTAGGTTCTCTCATGTTTTTCATGACTTGTGAATCATTTCTTTTGAGGGCTAAGTGATATTCCATTGTCTGGAGGGACCAGAGGACCAGAGTTTAATCCACTTACCTACTTACTTATTTCACTTTGTATTCAAAGCTTTATTTTAAATGAAGGTAAACTTACAGATAATTTGCAAGAATAGTGGAAGACTCTGTCCATTCTTCCCCAACATTTACCAAATTTTTAACATTTCACCACATTTATTTTATCACTTTTTCCTTTTTATCTGGAAATAGGTAGAAACATAATACCTGCGTCCTGTGCATAGGAGGGCAGGGTATTTTGTTATGGAAGCCCATATATAAATGAAGACAGCTGAGTGTACCCTAGCCTGAGTGGCTTATCAACAACAGGAATGTATTGCTCACAGTCCTGGAGGCTGGAAGCGCAAGGTTGAAGTATCACAGATTCTGCATCTGATGAGGCCACTTCCTGGCTTGTATCCGGCCATTCCCACTGTATTCCCCCCCTCCCCCGTGGTGGAATAGTGAGGGGGCTCTCTTTAGAGAGGCGCTGAGCCCACCCTCTGGATCTTGTCACCTTCAAGGGCCCACCTGCTAACACCATCACCTCGGAGGAAGGATTTTACCATAGCGTTTTGGGAGGCAGCACAAATGGTCAATCCTTTACATCATGTACTTAAACACATACATTTTTCTGAACCCTTCAAAATAGTCTGTAATATTATGTCCCTCTGCTCGTTCATCCCCAGCACAAGTGCCCCAACTCCAGAGGCTTGTATCCTCACAGGAAGAGGAGATTAGGACAAAGTACACAGAAAGACTGAGAGGCAAATCACAGAGGTGCTATCTCTTACTTATTAGTCTAACACCAACATACTGCGATTTCCTCAGCTCCCCTCAGCAGGTCTCTGTTCACAGAATGGAGACTTGCTCTGCTTCTGTCCCTCATTGCCCTGGGACTCGTCATGGCTGGAGTCATCTGTCTCTTTGGAAAACGCAAGAGGCAAGTGCATAGAGCACCGCTGGAAGAGGAGACTCAGCAAGAAGAACAGAGGCAGCAAGCCAGCAGGGCTGAGGCTGAGCCATTCCGTGGTAAGTAGCCCACCTCGACAGGAGCAGAACTGCCCTCTCAAACTGGGGGCTTTGATCCTGAACCCTGAGCCAAGGCTTTGTCTGTGTTTCCTCAAATCCCCCAGGAACAGAATGGCCTATGGGGATCCCAGCTCTATAAGATTCAGCTACAATCTGCAGTAAAATCCTTTAGCTCTGAGAGGTCCCTTGGATGGTTATTAAGTCTTTGCTATATAATGCCAGGCAGGCTGGCTTGCCTCTTTCTTGAGCCCCGGGCTGCTCCTTTTCCCATTACTGTAACAAAATTCCTTGCGCAGACAGGTAGCCAGGAAGTTCACTGCATGGCCTTGGGAAGATGAACCATGAGTCAGCTTCCAGCCCTCGGCTCAGACTCAGGAAGAAGGGACTGGGGAAAGGTAAAGAAATGTGAAGAAACAAGAGGAAGGTTAGGGGAAGGACAAACCGTCTTTGCTAGAACGCAATGTGGAACAGGGTTCCCCTTCAGGAAGGAGTAAAAGGTGTTTGGGGAGAGAGTTTTTGATAACAGGAGAGCATAGATATTACCAAGTCAACATACAGGGTTATTCAGGGAATGATGTGGACCTGGGGCCGAAGTGAGCAATAGGCTCTGTGCTGACTTTACTGCTGGAAAGGAGGCTCTGGAGCAAATGGGTACCAGGCTAGCTCTGCCTCCTCTTGTTTAGGGGGCCTTACGCCCCACCATGCCCTGCAGGGCTGAGATCTTGAGATGGCAGGTCAAGAGTGCACAGCCTAGGGATGCAGAGAATGGATGGAGAGGGCGTTCTTGCAGAAGCTGTCTTATTTTTGGAAAATAACATTCTTGGCATTTGGACAGGAGAGACCCTTCGAGATCTTTCCATACAAGGCTAGAAATCAACTCCATAGTCGGGGGACACTCCAAGTCCACAGCATGCTATGCCCATATCCTGCCCCCCACCCATTAGGTCAGCCCCTGTGGCTTTCTGCTTCCTTGTTTCTGTTTGTGTCAATGGCTATGTATGTTTGTTTTTGTCTCTGTCTTATCTGTTTGTCTGCCTGTATCTTTCTGTTTTTGCCTCTCT
>PVKB01008617.1:0-14707 GCA_004027205.1 Ctenodactylus gundi | reverse complement strand
GCTCTTCCGATCTTGGACAGGGGTTCCGGTTATCAATTATGGGGTTCTGGTTATCGATCATACAAGGGCTTTGTTCGC
Source organism: Ctenodactylus gundi (assembly GCA_004027205.1). Classification (NCBI taxonomy): domain Eukaryota; kingdom Metazoa; phylum Chordata; class Mammalia; order Rodentia; family Ctenodactylidae; genus Ctenodactylus; species Ctenodactylus gundi. The sequence continues at coordinate 14,629 of PVKB01008617.1, read as the reverse complement.
AGGCTACAGATTTCATCACACAGGGTCCACACGCAGGTGGCTCACAACTTATCAGTATCGTACAGAGCTTTAGGCAGTTTCCAGCAATTTACTTTATTGCACTTAATATGGGTTTGCTTCTCTTTGTAGTCCTCATGCCATACATACCAATGTCTGCAATTCTACTCTCCACATTCTACCTGTGCTCTGGACACTCTGTAAGTTCATTGTTAGTGTAGAGAAAAGCTATTATTTTTTTAGTGTTAATTTTATAGCCTGTGACTTAGCTAAATTTTTTTTATTATTTCCAGGAGTTTTGTAGTAGAGTTTTTAGGGTCTTCCATGTAGATAATCATATCATCTGCAGATAAAGATAATTTGACTTGCGCCTTTCCAATGCAGATTCCCTTTATTTCATTTTCTTGTCTGGTTGTCATGGCCAGTGTTTCAAGGACTATGTTGAATAAGAGTGTTTAGAGTGCGCAACCTTGTCTTGTTCTGATTTGAGAGGGAACAGTTTCAGTTTTTCTCTATTTACTATGATATTTGCTGTAGGCTTAGCATATATGGCTTCTATGAGTTTTAGGTAGAGCCCTTCTATACCTATTTTTCTCAGTGTTTTTATCATGAAGAGGTGCTAGATTTTGTCAAAGGCCTTTCTTTTCTGCATCAGTAGAAATGATCATGTGGATTTTGTTTTTGCTTTTGTTGATTATGGTGTATTACATTGATTGATTTACATATGTTGAACCAGCCTTGCATCTCAGGGATGAAGCGCACTTGATCATGGTGTATGATCTTTCTGATTACTTGGAGGATTCTATTTGCCAGAATCTTGTTGAGGATTTTTGTGTGTGTATTCATTAAGGATATTGGTCTGTAAAATTCCTTCCTAGTAAAGTCTTTGTCTGTTTTGGGGACTAGTGTGATACTAGCCTGAAGAAATGAATTTGGTAGTATTCCCTCACTTTCTACTTTGTGAAACAGTTTGAGGAGGATTGGAGTTAGTTCTTCCCTAAAGTAATGAAAAAATTCTGCTGTGAATCCATCTGGGCCTGGACTTTTATTTGTAGGTAAAGCTTTTATTACTGCTTCAATTTCTATGTGTGTGGTGGGGTTGTTCAAGATTTTTATGTCTTCATTTAATTTTGGTATTTTATATGTATCTGGGAAGTCATCCATTTCTTCTGTGTTCATAAGTTTGTTAGAATATAAGTGTTCAAAGTATTTTCTTATAATATTCTGAATTTCTGCAGAGGCTGTTATAATTTCACCTGTTTTATTTCCAAGTGTGCTAATCTGTGCCTTTTCTTTCCTTTTCTGGTGAGTTTAGCTAAGGGTTTGTCAATTTTGTTAATTCTTTCAAAGAACCGGCTCTTTGATTCATTAATCTTTTTTATTGTCTTTTTAACTTCAATTTCATTTACTTTAGATCTGATCTTTATAATTTCTTCTACTGCCTTTTGGGTTAAGTTGTTCTTGTTTCTCTAGGTCCTTAAGTTGCATCATTAGCAAATTTATTTGTGACTGTTTTTTCTTTTGATGTGTGCATTTATGGCTATGGATTTTCCTCTGAATACTGCTTTCATTGTATTCCACAGATTTTGACAGGATGTACTTCCATCATTTAACTATGAAGTTTTTTATTTCTTCTCTGATTTCTTTCATTATCCATCGTTTGGTCAGTAGTAAGATGTTAAGTCTTCATGTATTTGTGTATTTTCTTCTGTTTCTGCTGCTGTCAAGTTCCAGTTTTATTCCTCTATGGTCAGAGAATATACAGGGAATTATTTCTATCCCTTTGTACTTGTTTAAGCATGACTTATGTCCTAGGACGTTGTCTGTTTTAGAAAATGTTCCATGTGCTACTGAGAAAAACGTGTAATCAGTTAATGTTGGGTGGAAAACTGTGTAAACATCTGTTATTTCCAAGTTTTTTATAGTGTCTTTCAGCAGTTGTTTATCTTTATGGATTTTTTGTCTGGTTGATCTATCTGTGATAGTGGAGTATTAAAGTCCCCTACTGTAGTTGTACTGGGGCCTATGTGACCTTTCAGGTCTAATAATTTTTGGTTTACATAATTGGGTGCTCTAGAGTTGGGGGCATATATATTGATAATTGTGATTTCTTCCTGTTCTAGTGTTCCTTTAACCAGTATATAGTGGCCATCTTTGTCTCTCTTCACCTATTTTGTTTTGAAATCTGATGAGTCTGAGACTAGTATAGCTACCCCTGCTTATTTCCTGGGACCTGCTGCATGGAATTATGAATTCCATTCTTTTATTTTCAGCCTGTGAGTTTCCTTGTGGGTGAAGTGTGTCTCTTGTAGGCAGCAAATAGTGGGTTTCTGGTTTTTGATCCAGTCAGCTAGTCTATGTCAATAGGTGAGTTCAGGCCGTTCACGTTTAGGATAATTATTGAGGTATGTTTGATATGTCCTGCCATCATTGTAGTTTTTCCATGTTGTTTACTGGCCTTACTTTTTTCTCAGCTCATTCTCCTCAAGCTTTTGTCTTTTTTTTTTTCCCCTGGGGTCACTTGTGTCGTTGGCCTTTCTTTCGCTATCCAGATTTCCTTTGAGAATTCTCTGTAGTGCTGGCTTAGTTGCTGCAAATTTCTTTTAAGCTTTCTATGTCAAGGAAAGTTTTAATTTCTCCCTCTAGTTTAAAAGATAGTTTTGCTGGATATAGTGGTCTTGGTTGGAATATGTGTTCTTCTAGTGTTTGAATGACATTGCTCCATGATCTCCTGGCTTTTAGAGTCTGGGTTGAGAAGTTATCCTGATAGGCTTATCTTTGTAGATCACCTTCTGCTTTTGTCTTAACCCTTTCAGTATTCTCTGTTTGTGTTAGGTTTCTAGTACTTTAATTACGATGTGTTGTGACGAGGATGTCTTCGGATCAACATTGTTTGGAGTTCTGTATGTCTGCAGTAGTTCAGTGTTCATTTCTCTTCTTAGTTTTGGGAAATTTTCTTCCATAATTTCATTGAACATGAGTTTTAAGCCTTTTGTTTTGTCCTCAGTCTTCTCTTGGACTCTTATAATTCTGAGATTGTTTCTCTTTGAATCATCTATCAGTCGTTATGATTCACTTTCTTCTTTTTCTACTTTGCGTTCTTCATGATCTTCCTCTTCCTGCTCCATCATTTTGTCTTTTAGGTCTGATATTCTATTTTGAAAATGTTTGAAATGGTTGTTTATTATGTCCTGTGTGTTTTTCACTTCCTGGATATCTGCATTCATTTTTTAAAAGTCTCTGTTGTGTTCTTCTCATTTCTTGTGTTGCCTTCATTATCTTCTGGTTTATTTCTTTTTTGATCTCCTCTTCTTGCTTCTCAAGGCTTGCTTTTAGCTTAGCTAGGTCTTGGTGTAGCTCTTGCTCTATCACTTTCATTTCCTGCTTTAATTAGATGTCTTTCTGGACCTAGAAGTTACCATCATTTTTGCCATTTTCATCTTTAGATTCTGTATTTTCAGGATTCCTAGTATCCGCTTCTGGTATGTCACCGCTTTTTGTAGGAAATTTATTTCCACGTTTCCTCATGGTTTTGTTGTCTCTGGTTGTCTCTGGCTAGCTGTCCCTGGATTTCCCTCCCCTAGGGGCTCTCCCCAGCAAGGATCTGCCTGGTGCTGGGAGAACACAGCCTCCACCGGGACCAGGGCTTAGAGGGGTGGGGGGTGGAGAGTTGGGGATTGGGCAGATGGGTGGATGGCCACGGATCTCACCAGGCTTGTCCAAAGCAGCTCTTCTCCTAACTGGGAAAGCGCAGCCTGTGCACAGACCTCTTCTGAGAGGGGTGAGGAAGATGGCGGCTGATCTCACCAGGTCTGTCCAGTGCGGCTCTGCCTGGAACTGGGAAAGCCAAAACAAACATTTTAATGATTCTAATTCTTCCAATCCATGAACATGAGCCATCTTTTAATTGGTGCTTCTGTCCCATAATTCCTTTCATCGTCTAGTTTTCATTGTAGGAAACATTTTTTGGCCAATTTTTTTGTTTGTTTTGGTAACATGAATAGGGCTTTTTCTTGTTTTGTTTATCTCAGCAGTATTATTACTGATGTAGAAAAACTCTGCTTTTTGTTGTTTTGTATACTGCAACTTATTGAATTGCTTTATAAATTCCTTTTGGTGGACGATCATTAGGTATAAAGTCATGTCATCTGTAGAGTTAATTTGGCCTCCTCCTTTATTGTTTGATTTCCCTTTCTTCCTTGCCTTTTTGTTCTAAGACCCCCTACTACTTGTTGGTTAACAGTCATGAAAGTGAATATCCTTGTCTTCTTCATGATCTTAGATGAAACAAGTTAAGCTTTTTCCTATTCAATAGGATGTAATCTGTTGGTCTTTCCGATACAGCCTTTGTTGTACTGAGGTACCTAATTTTTTGAAGGATTTTTATCGTGAAAAGAGGTTGAGTTTAACTGAATGCTTTTCCTGTGTCTATTGAGTTGATAATATGGTTTTGGTCATTCATTCTTTGGAGATGTGAATGTCTTGGGTCTATGGGTTTGCATATGTTGAACCATTCTATATCCTTTGATAAATATCACTTTATCATAATCTTCTTGATGTGCTCTTGGATTCAGTTTGCTTGGATTTTGAGAAGTTTTGCATGAATGTTCATCAGCAGTATGAATCTTAGCTTTTTTTATTGTGCCATTGTCTGGTTTTATTAGAGTAGTGCTATCCTTTAGAATGAAGCTCAAAAGCTTCATTCTCTTTGAATATTTTATACTAGTTTGAGGAGAATTGGAACTAGTTTTTTTCTTTAAGGTTTGGTAAAATTGTGCTGTGAAACTATCTGGTCCTGGGCTTTTTTAGGGTAATTTTTATTACTGATTCATTGTCAATCCTGTTAATTATGTCTGTTCAGGATTTATGTGTTCCCAAAAGTCTATTTTTGTTGGCTGTAAATGCCCAGAAATGTTTCTGTTTCTTCTAAATTTTCCGATTTGTTGCCATATGGTTGATTATAGTCTCTCATGTTTCTTTATTACTTCCGTGGTGTCTGTTGTTACATTTCCCTTTTCATTGCTGATATTGTTTATTTGGTTCGTCTACATTTTATTTTCCAAAAACCATTCATGTCTTACACAGTGCTTTTGATTTCTTATTTCTGCTCTTTGTTATTTCTTCTGTTATTTTGAGTTTGGTTTGTTTTTGCCTTTGTAGTTCCTTGTGTTGCATTTTTAAATTATTGAAGTCTTACTTTTTTCACATAAGCACTCATTACTATAAATTTCTCTCTTCTGTTTTTGCTATAGCTTGTGTGTTTTGTTCTTTTCATTTTCAGTTACTCTCAGAAAATTTTAAATTTTTCTCTGAAATTTTTAGTGATCTGTTAATAAAATATTGTTTTTCATGTGTTTCTATAATTTCTAAGAGCCTCTTGGTAAAGCCAAGCTTTACTTCATTGTCGTCAGAGAAGATATATGCTATAATTTTGTTTTCGTTGACTGTTGAGGCTTGTTTTGTGGCCTAACATAATGGTCTTATCCTGTAGAATGTTTCATGTTCTTGTAAGAAGAATGTATATTCAGCAGCTGTTGGTAGAAATAAATGTTTTACATCCTAGTAAGAAGGATGTATATTCTGTAGCTGTTGGTTGAAGTAACCTGTGTCTGTTAGATCCATGTGAGTGGATCTAACAGGCAGGTGTGTATGTGTATGTGTATGATTGTATGTGTTATCTGTGCATTGATGAAAATAAGATGTTAACAAGTTCCCATCTATTGTTTTAGAATCTGTGCCACCTTTTAGATCGTTAGCTTTAAATAATCAGATACTCCAACATTTGGCATACATGCATTTATAATTATTGTTTCTTGTTGCATTGACCTATTGTTCATTTTACAGTGATCTTCTTTTTCTCTTAACAAATTTTAAGTCTTAATTATCTGATTTAACTACTCTTGCTCACTTTTGGCTTTTGTTTGTATGGTGTGGTGGTCAGCTTTCAATTACTTTAAGTAATCACCTAAGACAAACTTTGGAAGAGAAAGGTTTATTTTCGCTCATAGTTTTAGACGTTTCAGTCCATCGTCTGTTGATCCTTTGCTTTTGGGCCTGTAGGAAGTAGTAGGTCATGGCTTAAGTGTATGGTCAGAAAAGTGAAGGTGCTCACCTCATGGCAGCTGAGAAGCAGAGTAGATAAGGAAGGCCAATATCTCCTTCAGGGGCGAACCTCCAGTAACCTAAGACCTCTCACGAGGTCTCATCTGCGTACATTTTCACTACTTCCTAATAATGCTAAGCTGAGGACTAAGCCTTTTAACTTAAGAGCCTTTGGAGCATATTTAAGATCCAAATCTTTCTGCCTTCATTTTCAGAATATGTCTCTTATTTGCTGGTAAAATGAGTTTCCTATAGGCAGCATATCATTGGATCTTGTTTTTCTTATCCATTCTGTTCATTTGTATCTTTTAATTGGGATATTTAATCCAGCTACATTCAACATTATTATTGATAAAATATACTTGTGTCATTTTGCTAATTTATTCTCTTTGTAGATTATTCTTTCATTTGCTCTTGTTTATCTTTGTGGTATGGTGGTTTTCTGTATTGATAGGATATGCTCCTTTTTTGCATAACTGCTCTACTATTGACTTTTGTAGTTCCATGTTTTTACATTTCTAGTGTAAAGTTTCCATAAGCATTATTTATAGGGTGGTAATGAATTCTCTCAGGCTTATCTTGGGAAGACATTTTTCTCCCTTGAAAACAAAAGCAGAGCGAGAGAGAGAGAATTCTTGATTGGAAATTTTTTTCTTTCAGGGCTTTATTATATTCTCTTCTTAGTTGTAAGATGTCTGTGGAAAAATCTGATTGAAGTTCCTTTATATACCTGTAGGGAGTCTCCGTCCCACGGGGACTCCCACAACAGCTGAGGAGGGGTCAGACAATGAAGAACCACTGCATAGACTCACTTTGGTGAATGCAGTCTGATTTATTTCGAAAGAACAGGGCTTGTATAGATTACCATAATGTGGAAGTCATCTCGGGCATATCAGCAAGGCCTTAACCAGTGGAGTCCCCAGAAGTAGGGAGGAAGTTGAGGAAGGAGGGTAGGGCTGCCAGTCAGCAGTTTGTCACTAGGCAAGGGAGCATAAAGCCTGCCTCAGACACCAACTTTGCAGTGAAGCCTGCTTCTACTGTAGTGTCCTGGACATGTGCTAAATAGGCTTCAACCCAACCTGAATCCCCCAAAATTCTCTTCTCCCTAATATGAAGACAACTTCTGCCAACATGATAGTTTTTCTTTCAGCCCTAGAAACCCTCACAAGTTATGTTTTTACAATACACTCAAAGAAGATTATAATAATAACAAATCATGATAAGATTGTAAGGGGAGAACCATCTGAGTAATAAAGACTTTCAAAGATTAAGCAATCCTTGAACAAAGGACATAGAGGAGAGAATGGAGACCTCAGTGGAGTTGACTTCAGATATAGACCAGGTGCCTCAAATCCATAGGGACAAATTATGTAAACCAGAGGTCACAGTATTTGCTGCATCTGGAACAATATATCCAGTTGCTCCTGTTGTAAGTCCTTCTGTTGTTATAGCAGCCATGGCAGTAGTAACAACATAGGTGATGATGCCTGTAATGATAACACCAATGGCTCAGTGCACCTGATTTGTCAACTCATTGAGGAACTCATTTATGCCTTTATCCAGAAGGCTCTTCCTTGGGGTCTCCAGCAGAGCAGGGATCCATAGGGCTGGAGGCATCCTTAATAAATACATAAAACGAGAGGCATTAAATTGTATGCAGTTACTAAGAGTGTAGTTGATAATAGAACAATTGAGCATTGTGCTGTTTGTGTTTGGAGGCTCCTCGACCTACAAAAGAGAATAGGGAGGTAAGACACAGATCTGAGTGTGCAAAACAGTGTCATTAGGAGATGTAGAGACATTGGTAGATCGAGTCCAGCCAGAAACATTAAAGGAGATTGTCACATTGGTAGAAACATTGAGAGTTCTTACAGCCAAAATAAAGAAGGTCACATCCATGAGCTTATAGGTAGACCCTAGTAGCCTTCAAATAGGGAAGGCTATGCTTGGGGATGTTGTAGATGGGGCTGCATTTTTTCTAAAGTACCTCTATGAGAGGAAACATGAAGGTAGTAAATCTGAAGCAGGACTCACGCAGCAAGTAGGAAGGAGAAATGGAAGAAAAATTAACTCAGGGACTGTAGGGAGAAAAGATATCCATAGGGGTGATAGCAGTCTCCATGTAACATGTGAAGTACCAAAGGAACACAGTCAAAGAAGAGTTATGAGTAATACTGAGGCCATATAGTTTAAAACACATGGGATCACTCAGAGCTGCAGCTGTGGAGAAAAAGGGGATTGAAGGACTTAATGTCAGCAACATCTGGAACATACCTAGAATCATAGTTAAACCATTGTGGAAGGGGCCCATGCCAGTTGGCGATTGCCAGTATGGGAGGTCTGAAAATGAAGAACCAGTGTACCTGTTGGGTTTCACTATTCATTGTTAAAGCTGCACCAAGAAAAACAGCCGTCATCGGGCCAGGCATGGGCCCTGGAGTAGGAGCAAGTCTCATGGCCTGTTCTTTGAGGCCCTTGAGATCACCCCAAGTGACCTTATATTGTTTCCGTTTGGGTAGCACTCTCCTGCATCAGGGAGGTCTCCATTGTTCTTCCAGTTTCAGTCTTTTCATGTGTTCGGTGGGTGTTTGTGGAGAGCCAGGGGTGGACAGGCCAAGTGGGGACTCACATTTGCTGTGGTTCATCCTGGGGAAACACACAAGCAAAACCTCTCCCAGAAGTTAACAATGTACCCACTTCTTTCCAAGAATTGGATATAACATCTTTCAGGTTACCAAAGGGAGCATGAAAGTTTCAGTTAATGGGGCCCAATGCTCATGGGCAGGCATCTCAGAGGAATCTTTAGGAAAGATAAGAAAATTGAGCATAAGAAAAGCCTTGTGTAAAACATCATCATGGGGAGAGACATATCTCCCCTCTATTTTAGTAATAGGAACTTCTAATTCCTATGGCAGTGCTGTACTATACCTTGAGCTTGTGGGTTATAGGGTATCCCAGTGATATGCTTAGTATTCCAATTGGAGCAAAACTTTGAAATCCTTTCCTGCTATATGCAGGGCTCTTAACAGTTTTGATAGATGGGGGGACACATGTTATCATGAAACATTTTAGAAGATGAGATATTGTGTGTTTAGTGGATTCCCTAGAATCCACAGAGGCTACCATGAAACCAGAATAGGTGTCTGCAGTGACATGGACATATTTTAATTTACCAAAGGGAGCATGATGAATAACGTCCATTTGCCATGAAGTGTTGGACTTAGGTCCTCTCGGGCTCACCCCTGCATGTTGTAGCAGACCCAAGAGCAGAAGAGGGCACGTCCTTGACAGTCTCTAATAATTTGTTTGCTTGTTTCTATGGGAAGTTCTGGGAAAAGTGAATGGAGGCTTTTGGTAGATTGGTGGAACCTGTGATGTAACTGTTTGGCCTGTTCAGTTACAGAAAAGGCAAGTGGGCTGGGTCAGAAGGTCCACCATGTCATGTGCCTCAGCAAGCGTGCTGGGAAGTTTACTATGTACTCCAGTATGTTGGACAAATAGCGGAGAGGAGTGAACCTCTAGCAGAGTCTGAATACTAGCAAGCAAGGTATTAATCAGGGTAGAGACATTAAAAGCACAATGAGCAAAGGGCAGCACTGAAAGTAATCTGGCACAATAATGACTACTAGTAAAAAGATTAAGGGGCTCAGCTCAGAGCTCCAAAACCTTGTAGATGTCTAAGAGCTCCAAATACTGGGGGGACACAGGAAACAGCATGTTGTCGAGAGGGCCCTTTGAGTGGCCATAAAAAGATTGAAACACCCCTGGTGGAGCTAGCATCTGTGAAAGCGAAGGTGGCTTGAGGTATAGGATGTCTAGTGATGCAAGAAGAGGATTGTAGAGGCAGTAAAGAAAGAGCTTGTAACATCTTAAGTTTGGGGAAGTGACTATTTGTCCCATGAACCCCCGAAAGCATAACCTGTATTATTAATTTGGAGTAAAAACTCAAGCTGCTCCTTGACATTGGAAGAATTATGCCATCAGGCTCACAGCCAAAGGTAGCCAAGGATTTAAGCCACATGTTTTGAGCTAAAATTGATTAGGAGCAAAAAGGATCTGTTAGTTTAGTAGAGGAATATACATTGAGATGAACCCATTCAAGAATGTGAGATGGGTGCTGCCTTAGAACCTCTGTGGGCAAGCAGGGGGATGGGGGTAGGAAAAGCCAAAGCATAAAGAGGACGTTCAAGGGAATAGCGAGCTAATCTTAAATAAGTTTTGTTGATCTAATTGTGGGGCTTGCTTTGCCTGAGGTATGAGAGAGCACATAGAAGTAGGGTCGGTGTCACATCTGAGGCACTCAGAGAGCAATGCCAGATCCATGGTAGGTAATTTTAGCCATGGGCCTAACCAGTTTATATGTCTCATTTGAATTTGTACATCATTAAGTGTTAAGGTCTCGGGGATATTAAGAGTAGGTCCTGTAGGAGAGACTGAGTGTGGCCAAATTGAGGAACCTAAAAAGGAGAAGGGAGGCTTTGATGGTACTTTGTCTGGAGCAATGCAAAGGCCAAGGCAACGTGAATTATTTGTGAGGATGCGACTTGTCTCTGTAAATGGTCCCATTCACAGTGAGCTGTGAGAATATCATCCATGTAACGAATAACATGCAGTCCAGACCAGGCCATGAAAGAAGTGGCTTGACTGTTTGATAAATATTCGACAGATAGTCTGGTTATATTTCATTCCTGTGGCAACACCTTCCATTGATAATGCCGAGTTGGAACCGCATGAATAGTAGAAGGAACAGTAGAGGCAAATCTTTCCCTATCCTTCTTATGCCAGGGAAAGCTGAAAAAACAATCCTTTAAATTCAGGACTTTTATCATAAAGCCTTCCAGAATAGTATTGGCTTGGGAAGACTGGGATGAGTAGAACCCAATTTTTTTCATGGTGTTATAGCTCTTTAATCCTGTAATAACCTATATTTACTCGAAGTTTTCTTTTGGATCACAACTACGGGAGTATTGTAAGGACTCATGGAAGGTATTATATGACCTGAGAGGAGTTGTTCATCAATAGCTTCTTTAAATGTGACAACTTAGCCTGGTTTATAGGCCACTGTTCCTCGCATAGGGGTGTGTTCTTTGTCGTCCATTGTAATTTAATAAGACACACTTAAAAGTCACCAGGAACGGTGTATTTGTTGTAATGAACACAGGCCCTTAAGAGAGGGGGTGCTCTTGAAAGATGTTTAACATAGGGTTGGCGTGCCGATCCTCAAACCTGTCATGATAAAAGGCCTTCTCATTAGTAGTGATTATTGCTCCAGCACTTGAGGGAATATTCCTGCCAATTAGAGATCAGTCACTATTAGGGGCTATGTTAACCCCTTGTTACCATCAGTATCTTCCCAAATGACAGGGTTTTTTAAGAAATTGCTATTAGTTAGCCCACCTACACCAGTGACCTGTGGGCCAGGAACTGTCTACCAATCTAGAAGAATCTCTTCTCTTCTTAACAGGGTAACAATGGCACCAGTATTAGCAATGCCTCTGAAAATTTTGTTAATCTTGATTTGAATGTGGCTTAATTTGGGCATCCATGAGGATGGTCCAAAAAAACCCCAGTCTGTTTTATGTTCATTTGATTTGCAAGGGACTGTACCTCCTTTGGGATTGGGGCTGGGAGGCATCCACATGGCGTTTAAAGGCTCGCCGGTGGCAGGGTATTTGGACTTACAGTCCTTCGTCCCATGAAACCCCTTCTTACAGGGGGACAAACAGTGGAGGGGCACCCTTTCGAGTCAGTGGGAGCAGAAGGTAATGGAGGGCAATTTCTTTTAGAGTGGCCTTGTTGGCTGCAATGATGGCAGGGGGTAGCAGTAGACCTGGGTAGGTGGCCTGACCGTGTGGTGCCTGAAAAGCAGGTTGAAGAGCAGCAGGAGAGTCGAAGCCTTCAAAGAGGCCCGAGAAGCAGGCGTGCCAAGGTCTTGGGTAGCTACAATCCAGTCATCTACAGGCTTGTTTTTGAAGGGTGCCATGGCAACTCTATGTTCTTTGTTAAGACCTTCCCAGACTAGTTCTTTAATTAAAATGGCCTGGGCACTCAGATCAGTAATTTTGTTTTCAGCCACTTGGTGACCCTACCTATAAACTGTGTGAGGTCTCCTAAAGCCTTTTGTTTAAGGCCGCGGAGGGTCTGAGCCCCCCTTCTGTGGGGAGTTAGTGCTATACCCTAAGGGCACACATGTGGATCTGGTCAAAGTAAGATCCTGTACCGGTCATGACTTTCACTTGGGGGTCACTAAATTGGCCTTCACCTTGCAAAACCTCTTTGTCCCAGAAGGGGGCGTTGTTGGCCCTATTTCTATCCACCTGTTGTTCACATTAGTCATAGAAAAAAGCCTTCCATTTAAGGTAGATGGAAGGGGACAGAGCCGCTGAGCAAAAGTCCTTCCAATCCTGAGGGCAGTTTAATTCAAGGGAAATCCTTTCCAACAGCTGTTCAGTAAAGGCTCCCCCAGGGCCATCTTCCTTTACAGCCTTTTTAAAGACTTTTAAGGTATGGAGATCAAGAGGATACCATTGTAGGGGCCTTTGGTGGGTGGGGCTAACATTAACTGGAAAGGCCTGACAAGAATCAGACATGTTTGGCCAGTTAGTATCCCCGCAGTTTACAAAGGGTTGCCGAAGGGTGTGGTAGAGCAAATGAGGAAGGAGTGGGGGCATATGCCGGGGGAGGGCAAGGCAGTAGAGAAGAAGGAAGAAGACTGTTAGAGGCTGGAATACAAGTTTCTTCCTCGGCATCAATTGGCGAGCAACCTCAGTTACCGGGGAGCCTTCACCCTCAGATTCCTAGAAACCCTGGAGGAGAACAGCAGATTTCCCATGACGACAAGGGGCCCTGATCCTATACTTAATATATTTCCTCAGGTCCCTGTTTGGGCACCAGTTGTAGGAGTCTGCATCCCGCAGGAACTCCCAGAACAGCTGAGGAAGGGTCAGGCGATGGAGAACCACTCCAGAGCCTCACTTTGGTGAATGCACTCTGATTTATTTAGGAAGTACAGGGCTTGTATAGACTACAATAACATGGAAGTCATCTCGGGCCAGTCAGCAAGGCCTTAACCAGCAGGGTCACCCAGAAGGAGGGAGGGAGTGGAGGAAGGAGGGTTGGGCCGCCAGTCCGCAGTGTGTCACTAGGCAAGGGAGCCTGAAGCCTGCCTCAGACACCAGCCCTGCAGGGCAGCCTGCTTCTACTGTAGTGTCCTGGACATGTGCTAGATAGGCTTCAACCCAACCTGAATACCCCATTGTTAGAAACAGCTCATAGAAATCTTCTGTCCAAACAAAGGATGGACTTGGGAGGCATGGACGACAGAGTACGAGGCTTCAATTTTCTTTTGCAAAAGGTTGTCCTTCCCACGTGCAAATGAAGGAAGACACACCAAAAGCATGGTCCGGAGGGACTTATATTCCTAGCTCGCAAGGCCCTCCCCGCACTGTTTCCCATTGGCGGGATTCACAGTCTTCCCAGGAAGGTCTAAGGCATTGGCTCAGGGCCACGTTCGTCACAACGTCATTACTCAGGGCCAAGTTTATCACAACATCACATCCTAATACCTCCTCCCTCCTTCCTGCCTCTGTCTGGTCACCTGATTGGGTATGGTTTGAAAATGTAAAGATCCGCCATCTTGAACAATGTGCCACCATTGCTGCTAGGTGACACTCACAATTCCCCCCTTTTTTAACTATTTGGCACATTTTCATTTACTCTTAAGACTTAGTCGCCTCTCAAATCTCTTTAACATGGTAAGAGCTAGGTGACTCTCAAATTTTTTTAACTATCATAGCTTATTTTATCAGGATTAGGCTGCGACCGGTTAGTCAGAGTCAGGCTCCCCTTTTGGTGTGATTCAAGGGTTTGTCCCTTTAAAATTATTTTTATAAGCCCTTGAATTAGGCCCTTGATACAGGAAATAGTGTAATAACCCAGGGCTATTACTAGTCCTCCAGTCATTATGGTGAGGAGAGATAAGGCAGAAGCCATTACTTCCCTCACCTCCTTAAGCCAGTACTGCCCATCCAACATGGCATAAATTCCCCTCCTCTTGGCTAGGATCTTGTACATTAACCTGTTTGTTTTCCTTGTCATCCTACTGGTTGTATCTAATTGTTTAAATACGTTCCTGATGACATCCCTTGTGTAATTAATGGACTTTTGTTGGTTATAGAAGACATCATTTATCCAGGCTAGATTTTCCTTAGCCATATTGAGCCTATTATTAGGAAAATTTATGGGGCTAGAAGATCTATTAAGGATTACAAATGTTTTCTTAGTCCAAAATAGAGCTGAGGCCTGGAAAGGCTGCTGAGGCCTGTATGCCAAAATGGAATGGAGAGCCAATTGGACCAAAGTGTAGGTCTCATTCCAGTCAGCCATGAGGTTCTCAAGCAGTGCCCTCCTGCAGTACCACCAGACACTTGTTTGGGCCCCAGTCAGAGCAGACTGGTTGTTTGATTTCTCAAAAGTACAGGCCTTTATCACATCGAGACATGATTCCCACGAACTTTAACCGTCCCTTCTG
>PVKB01008616.1:0-14675 GCA_004027205.1 Ctenodactylus gundi | reverse complement strand
GTATGTATACACAATGGAATACTATGCATCTATGAAGTCCAACAGTGTGGAGGCTTTTACAGGCAAATGGAAGAAACTTGAAAACATCATGCTTAGTGAAGTGAGTCAGAAGCAGAAGATGAAACATCGAATGGTCTCTCTGATCACACCTATGGAACTTAAGAGGAATGACAAAGTGAAAGAGGGGAGTAGGGTGGGGGAAGAGTGAGGGAGAGGAGGGAAGGGGGAGGGACAAAAGGAGAGTATCTTGTCACCTTGACAAGATACGTATGTGCACAAAATGCTCAACTCCATTGTAAATCTTAAATTTTGCACTCATACATATCAATAAAATGGGGGAAAAGAAAAGGAAAAACATTTATTGGTTAATTAACACAATTCAACAAGTAGCAAGAACTCAAAAGGTGGAGAACAAGTAACAAAGCTCCAGAACGAAGTGATAAAAGCACCCTTATTTTCCAATCAGTGTGAATTTGGTGTCCTCACTTGGTCTTTTACATAAGCAATGGAGTATCACATGGTGAAAGAAGAGTGACTTGAGACCATACTGGAGGTGGGAGTGAACAGCCTCCTGCCGAAATGGCAGCTTCTGCCCCCTGAATGCCACCCTGCTGAACAGGATGCCACCCTTGTGCTGGGGAGACACAGGGAAGGCAGGAGGAGACAGACATGTAGCTCTCAATCACTAAGTGAGCCGAGGGCTCCCCAAACAGGAGATGTATATGTAAGTAATGATTAATTATAAGTGATTGTTCATTTTTCTGTGGTTGAGACAAATCCTGCTATGGAAGTGAGCTGTTATTGTTCTTGGTGGAAGGACACACCTGGGGCCCAAGGCCCCATGTCACCATCCAGAACTTTGATCTGAGTAAAGAGGATAAACGTAGAAATGTGTTCAAATCCTGCTACACTTCTAAATCATGTGCTTAAACCTTGCTGAGCCTCAGAATCCTTACATATAAAATGTAGATAAGAATTTCAGTGGAAACTCCTTGGATGGCTGCATTTACTGCCTATACTCTTTCCCCACATCTTCGAACTATTAGAGAAATGTCAATCTCTCACCATGATAGTATAATTTGTGACTTCCATGCTTATCTGCTATTGCTCTTGGTGGTGTACACTCTAACCTGATGGACTTTAATCTCTACTCTTAAAACTTTTTCTCTTAAATCATTCTAAAAATAGAAACTGTAAATTCCCTTTTGAAGTATCATTCATGCAGGGGTCCCCTGACATTAGAAACTAGAATAGTATCCCCTGGCCATCTCCTGTACTTGCACACTACTCTAACAGGCCCAGAGTCTCCCCAGACTCATCCCAAGTTTACCCACTTCCCTAGGATGGCTGAAAATCTGCCTTCCTCATTTCAAAAAAAAAAAAGCATTCTCAAAGAATATGTACTTTTCCTAAAAGTACAAATCTTTTGTTTTTCAATCTTATTCACAAGGATGTTATGATAGAGTTTCTGTCATTATTTAACTGATCAAGTCAGGGAAAACATCAGACTTCTGGTCTGGAGTGAGTAGGTATATCACTGGAATTAGAATTCAGTTTTGTAACCTACGGGCACGTCTTATTGTTCCTTGTTGTTCAGCCCAGTATGGGCCTTGAGAGAGATGATTGTTCCTTATCTTTGGGTCCAGGTATATTCAACCTGCAGTCAATCGTTTGTTTGTTTTCACTTGAAAGTTTTAAAAATGTTATAACACAAACTTTTAAAAAGGAAGTTTTACTACTTACATATGTATATGAACTGTATTATGGGTTTTATATGTGGTTCAAGATAATTCCTCTTCACTCAAAAACATAAACATATATATATATATATATATATATATATATATATATATATATATACATTGGCAAAGCAACAGCAGACTGCAAGCTGGACTCACCTGAGGCTTGCAGAATGTTTTAGTGCTCAGAGCTGCCCTTGAGCACAGATGCCATCCTGCCTTCCTCCTTCCTCGCAGATGACAGCAAGGCTCGCCTCAGCAGCAACCCACCCTCGGCCACTCTGGGCAGCCTTCTGGATGACCAGCACTGGCACTCAGTCCTCATTGAGCGGGTGGGCAAGCAGGTGAACTTCACCGTGGACAAACACACGCAGCACTTCCGGACCAAGGGCGAGGCGGACGCCTTGGATGTTGACTACGAGGTAAGTTGAGTCTCCCCGTGTATCCTGGGATCTTTTGCTGAAAAGCTGAAAGGACAGACAGTAAGTGCAGCCATTAGAAGGAGGCGGGACACCGGGCAAGGGGGAAGATGTGGCCCTGCAACTCACCTCGCCTCCATTCATGCTGCAGGGCTTAGAGGGGGCAGTCCACGTGAAAGCATCTGAGAGATGAGGTGGGGAGATGGGTACGCACAAGGCTCCAGCCAGCTGTGCCAGACAACCAGTCAGTCCATTTAACTCTTTTACTGCGTGTGTGTGTGTGTGCGTGTGTGTGTGTGTGTGTGTGTGTGTGTGTGTGTGCGTGTGTGTGTGTGTGTGCATCCTCGCGTGTGTGTACGCGCACCTGTGCACGGAAGCCTGTCTGTGTCATTGTTGAGTCTGTTGGTTGTACTCCGTTATAAACAACAGTCATTCTCCCTTTAGAAACAACTATAACTAGCAGGGTGAATGAAAGATAAAGAAGGATTAAGCAAAATCTCCTGGAATCTAAAATCTGCATCACTCGCACTCCGCTTTTACCCTGACACTGAGGCAGGTTTTTGACTAATGTGTGTGGAGAGCTGCTCCTTCCCTGCTTCCTGAGGGCACCCTGTGGAATGCACCAGCTCTGCAATACAAAGAAATGCACACAGAGCTCTGCAGGTGCGCAGCCAGCGAGTAGCTCAGGTGGTGTCCGCTGGGCCCCTTGTGTGTGCCAACTCTGGGCTGACTCCAGGTCTTTGCACTGGGGAAGCTTACAGTCTAACAGCACAAATAAGTCGTGGTAGAACCAGGAGGTGACAGTTACAGTGGAGAGAAACCCTGGGCACTGAAGGAGGACAAGGGAGGATGCTGGCTTGGCCTAGAACATGGCAGAGGCTTATGAGACGAGACAATGCTAAGTTTCCTGCCCTGAAAACATTGTTATTAGTCTATGTTTGCGATACGGAATGATCACATTCATCTTGGGGCACGGATACAGCTTCATCAGTGCTACCTCCCTTCCCCTCCCTGCTCTCCTGCGCCCCCCCCCGACCCCTTCCCCCTGTCCAGAATGCCCACCTCCCCATGTCCAGATGCCCACCTCCCTGTCGCCTGCTGTCTCTCTTTAATTTGTTCTTTTGGTTTTTCACTTTCTGGTTTTCTGATACAAGAGAAACCATGTGTTATTTAAGCTTCTCTGTGTTAAAAGAAGAACAAAGTTAACCCGATTCAGAGGGTCAGAGGCCCTGCGAGGACACCATGCCTGAGTGGCAAACAGTTCAGTCCTTGAAAGTTTAAAACAATAGGCCAGTGTGCTGTGTTGAGATTAGTTCAGTCCGTAAGGGCTAAATGTTAGACTAATGGGAATTTTATGAGTTACACATAAATAAACCATTATTAAAGGTTAAGTGACATAAAATTTTTAGTAGGCAATAAGTTAATTGATTTCTAATTATTTTGTATGATAATTATCAATTAGCTGTTTGCCATGTATTTTATTTTAACATATATATGTACATATGTGCGTGTGTGTATGTATGTATGTGTGCATATTTTTTCTACCTGTGAAGTAGAAACAGTTTACATCAGGGTAAAGCAGCACCAAGCTTCCCAATTCTATGTTCTGTGCTCTGCCTTTAATAGTTTGAAACCCACCATGGTGGGAATGCTGAAAAAAAAAAAAACACTGAAAAACATTACAAATCAAAGGTGGCTTCATTATCTTGTGGATTGTCCCAGCCAAGAACCACCAAGGTTTGTCTGGATTGAAGCTTATTTTCTTACATTATTGAGAGCTTTAAAAAGAAAAGGAAGCATTATGTGACAGAGATTCTGTGTGACTGCAGATAACAGAATTCAGGTAAAAATAAAATTAACGTGGGGCCCAGTGGTGCAGGCCTGTAGCCTCAGCACTCTGGAAGACTAAGACAGGAAGATCGCAAATTTGAGCTCACCTTGGGCAACTGATTCAGTGAAACCTTGTATCAAAACCAGAAATTGAGAAATGTCCTGGAATGTAGCTCAGTGAAGGCCCTGGGCTCAATCCTCAGTACTACGTACACTCACGCAAAAGTAACAAGAACGTCCAGTCAGAACCAACTGGCTAGATGGAATTTACAAGAAAGACTATTCTGAGGCTGAAGGAATAGCACAATGGAGAGAGCTCTTGCATAGCAAGTGCAAGAGCCCTGTTTGCCAGCACCACATAAACTGAGTGTTGTGGCACACCTGTAATCCTAGCTTTCAGGAGGTGAGACAGGAGGACTGCCATGAGTTTGGGGCCTGTTTGGGCAATAAAGTGAGTTTAGGACCAGCCTGTACTATGGAATAAGATCCTGTCTCAAAAAAAGAAGAGAAAAGAAAAAGACTAAAATTGAGTGCTGTAGTGTATTATCTTTAAATGTGTGTTCTATATTGCTATATCAAATGTTAGGTTTGTATATACACACATACATGTACATGTCTCTCTCTCTAGATAGATAACTGTGTCCCACCTGGGGACAATGAACTACTACAAATTTATCAGCATACTAGTTGAGAGAGAAAACAGTGAAAGATAAAAAATAGAAATTAGTAAAGGGCCACACGAGGAAGGGCCAAGCGAGCCTGTTTTAAAAAATTAAATTGTGCAGAATAAAGAAGCATTAAAGAAAGTTTGTCTGCATAGTGACGTGGCCACTCTAATGTTTTAGGCTAATGACTCTAAACGGATGAAAGGCCAGGCCAATTAGTAACCTCAGGAAACTTGTTCGGAATGAACATACTCAGGTCCCATCTAGACCTATTAAATAAAAAAACTAATAGAGGGCCCAGTTAGAACCATGCTTAGAAGTCAACTTGCTTCACTTATAGCAAATACAAAGAGAATACACTCTATTAGAACTACTTCAAAGCAGAAAATACCTTTCATGAACTTGAAGATGTAACAATAACAATAAAAAAGCACATAACAGCACAGTTATTTGCTGCGTGTTGGAAATTCTGATATTCTGTAATGCGTGAGAACCACTATCTCAAAGCAGTTGTTTTGGAGGTTGTGTGTAGCTTGGACTTGCACGTGCGTGGAAGGAAGGTATTGCAGGGCAGAGGGTAGGAAATCGTGATAGGGTAAAATTTCAGCCACTGGTGGGATAGATAAAAGACGAGGAGGTGAGGATACACACATGAAAAATTAGTAGCTGACCTACTTTTTTTTCAATTACCATCATGAATGTCAACAAAGACCTCTTCTTTTGATCCTAAGCTTAGTTTAATAGACTGTGGATAAGATATGCCTTTATTAACTTCAAAAGAGAAGTTGTCACTCTTTGACTCAGAGTGTGAGGTGCCAGGTGGATATTTTTGAGTTGGTGAAAATTGGAAGTCTGTGAATATCCATCACTCTCTCCTGTCAACTTGTTTAGTTGATTGAAAACACAAAGAAAGTACATGATCTTAGAATTCCTTCGAAGCAGAGAAGTATCTTTTGTGAACTTGAATATAGCAACAATTAAAAGAGTACACCACATCATTGTTAGTCTTTGGCAGCCTCCCCCATTCTTCCTAAGTACTTTCTCTCTGATGTCCAAGGAGATGATTCTGAAGTTTACCCTGTTGCCCGACTTAACATCTACTTGCAAACCGTTGCTTGCCTGTCTGTGGTCTCTTGTGTATAGAATCTATGAGATCATAGCTGAATGATGCTAAAATAAATAACAGGATGAAGGTAAATGGATTCAAATGATGTCATTTAATTTATAAGCTTGGAGCTAGTCTCTTCAGGACCCATGTGGATGTCTGGATGCTTCATAAAAAATGGTCCCTAAGAAAGAAGTAGCTTGAAATAATTTCCCTCAAGCAAACTCTATTTCAGCAGATCCCAGGCTTTTCCAGATTATGAAGCTAGGTTGCTCTGATGATCGTCCAAGTAGAGAGATATATCATAATAACAAGGCAAGCATTGCCCCTCCTGAAAGTCCAGGGTTGTGTGTTTGGAGAAGACGTTAGCTCTGAAGATTCATCTCAAAGGCTGCACAGAGTGGAAAGAGCACAGGGAGTGTTGTGAGGAGGTCTGTGTTCTAATTACAGCTGTACCGCTCGCTAGTTATATAAACTTGGGAAATGAAAACCCTCAATTTCAGTTAGGGAGAAGCAAATCAGCCCTCTGTGGGAAAGAATAGAGTGAGGTGACATATGCATATCTATTTAAGGTCGATTCTATGGCCAGAGGGTCCCTTGACCAGATTCCCCTTGGTTAAGGTTCTGTGATGAGCCCATCTGTGCACACATGAGACCTTCTGGAAGCAACATGCAGTTCACACCCATGGGCTCCAGGGACCCTCTATCAAAACATGTCCTACTAATGTAGAGCTGTCCTCTAGCAAATTTTATACCAGGGCTAATGGCATTATGCAAGCCTATATTGTTTTTCGGATATTACTTTGGTGGGGTACTATTTGGTAGGAAAATATGGTAGGTCTCTTAAGTGACATGGTTAGCTTCTATGAGGCACCTAGTGCGGCCTTTGCAATTGCCAGCTTTTCTTCCAGCCCAAGGAGACAATACAGATAAGGATGAATAGAATCCTCTATCAAAGGGAGGGTAGGGGGAGGGACAGAAAGAGAGTGGGAGGGCCCTTGTCACCTTGACAAGGTACATACGTGCACAAAATGCTCAACTCCATCGTAAACCTTAAATTTTGCACGTACACATATCGATAAAATGGGAAAAAAGAGAAAGAGTACAGATCCTTTACTTCTTGTCAGACATGTGTTACCAGCCCCTTGGGTCCAAACTTTTAGATACATTTACTTACCGTTGGCCAAATTCAAAGGAGAACATGTATTATAGCAAATAAGAAGGATTTATTCAAAGGTTTCTCTGAGGAGAAGGAGGGGCATTATGCCTCAAATTACCATCTCACGGTATACAGGTATGCGAGGTCTTTAATCCCAAGGGACAGTATGGGGAGGGAATACAAAGAGATAATGACTTACCCAGGCTGTGCTATCCCTTTCTGGACCCCATATTCTCCCTCTCTTCCTTAAGGAGTAAAATTTAACTTTGACTTCCTTCTATATCTGTACTGTGTCCAGTCCTATGGGCAAAGAAGTTGAGCTGGTGGGTTATGCCCTAAGCCAGGGGAGGTAAGGGGAAGCCATTTCTCTCTACAGGAAATAAACCTAACTTTGGAAGTCGTGCTCTTCCATTCCAGTTACATATGTTTTTGGTTTGTAGTACTTAAACGATGTGACATCTCCGAATGCTGTGAGAGCTGCCTGTCGGGGCTTTGGGGCCAGAAGTTCTCAGCACAGCTGGTCTGCATCTTAGTAGTTTCCCTGTGGCCATCCTGCTGTACCAGAGGGTGGACATGTGTGAGAGGCTGCCCTGAGGCCCTGGCCCAGGTCCTCTCTATCCCAGGGTCTCTATCCTGCCACAGTGTGTCACCACTGTCCTGCTAAATTAGAGGATTTTCATCTTCTCCCCAGAACAGAGCTGCCACAGACAGAGGTATTTCCCAGCATTCTGCATTTGAATTATCATGAATGAGACTCTTACATCTCATGTTGTGACTCCTGACACACTTTGTTTAGGTGTTACCCTTTGGGTGAGTGGTTCAGAGACCATGGGTAGTGGGAATGTTTGGCTGTAATTTTCCTTGCTGTCTCTGGAAGTCATAAACTGTCTGAACCTAACAAAGACCCTTTTACGTTTACCAGCCGATTAGGTAGACCCGGGCCTTCAGTTCACCTGTATGGGGATGCTGGGCAGAGCCAAAAAAAAAAAAAAAAAAAAAGGTGCAACACACATCCGTTAGGAACAGTGAGACAATATCTTTTATGTGATCTTATGAACCCTTTGGGAATAAACATCATTCAACAAAAAGAAAAATGAGTGTGAAGTCCAGTGCATATGCTGTTTTTTACAAAAAAGAAGAAAGCACATATACTTTAAAACATGTATAGATAAGAAAAAAATGGAAGGATATTGAAATAATTAATAGATTAAATCTGATCCAGATCTATAACTTCCCTTGAAAATCTCATGTGTTTGGAATGTGATGGGGTCATGGGGCTTGTGTACTTATCAGTTATTTAATCCATGGAGGATTTCATGTGCCACTGGGAGGTGGGACCCAGTTTCTGGTGGGTGTCACTGTAGGCCTGGCCTAGAAGGGTGTGGTCTACTCCTCAGTTCCTCCGTTCCTCTCTCTGCTTCCTGGCACTATACGGTGAACAGCTTTCCTCCGCCATTGGCATATCTGCCTTGAAACCAGCCAAACAGGCATGAACGGAGATCTGTGAATTTATGAGTTAAAATAAACCTTTCTTCCTTTAACTTGAGGGTACTGGGTGTTTGTCCAAGTAACAAGAAAGTGATTACAATAGGGTGGGCAGAAACAGGATAAAACATTGGCTTCTTACTGGGTACAGTCTTTGATCTTAGTGAACTTCATATCATGTACAAAATAGTATTTTTAGAAGACAATTCAATAGAAATAAGGCATAATAAGATAGTTCCTATATCTGCTTCTAAAATTACATGCTCTGATTTACTTAATTCACAGTTTACTTTAAAAAACGCATTGCTTTATAATATACAATTAAATTTACATTTTAAAATATCTATTTTATCATTTCTTCTTTAACAAGAAAATCTAAACTTATCATAAAGTTTAAGATTTTCTTTTTTCCAATAAAATTTTTATTCTTTTAGAATTTTGTCTGACATTGAATACATATTCAGCATTGAGTTAATTAATAAATTATCAAACAGTATGAATTTATCAAATGTTATTTTATATGAAATTCTCAATGATATGAGTGGATTACAAATTATATCAACGCAGTTTTTTTTTCTTTTATTTACAAACTAAAAAAAAAATTGTAACTCCCAGTTCCCAATGGATTCTACGTGCTCAGAGGTCACCTTGCCATCACTCTCACACTAATGTCCCATGTGTTTTATGGATATTTCCCTGTTGGCATGTTTGAAGGACTGCCTGGACATCAAAAAAACTTTATTTGGTATTCCAAATAATTCCAGATCACTAGGGAAATCGGTTCCAAGACCACGTGATAGTGTAACTGTTAACAATGTTTTTCTCCTTTGGGAACTCCGCTATTGGGTTAATGTAGAAAGAGAAAGATGAAGAAACAATCCCAGGAAAGGGAGAGCAGGTAGCCGCAGGAGGGAAGCAGAAATGGAAAGAAAAGGCGGCCTTTTGAGAATGGGACTTGTGATTCATGCCTAATCCTTCAACCAGCACTGTCAAGGAAGTTATCAATTCATGTTTCACAAACAAACAAAAACAAAAGAAAAAAAAAACAGCAAGACACAGCAAGATGAAGAACTTCCTAATCGCGCTTCCCTGTGACTATCTAATAACAGAAATAGGAGAGGAGTCCAGGTCTACAGCCCTATGACTAGACACTCCTCCAGGGAGGGATCAGGCTTTCTCTTTTCCCAGGAGAGAGAATCATTATCTGAGGAGACAAGCCCAGATGTGAGGTTTGTTGTCAGCCCAGCTTGTGTACAAGACCTGAAAGCATTACCTGTGGTTTTCATTTTGTTCTCATTTTAAGATTGTTATGATTTGTTTACCTGCTGATTCTATAGTCTCTTAAATTTTGTAACAGTGAAATATGACATAAAGATTCTTTTTCATGCATCTTAAAAATAAAGCAATTCTATTAAATATTATGTAATGGTTCCATATCAGTATTATACCAAAAACATTTTTATTAACATTATCTAAAGGGAAAAATGATAACACATGGTTTTTTGTATGTGTTTATTAGGGGATGGGTGTTATGCATTAATTAGCTTCTTACTTCCCCTGGAAGTGGCCCATGTGGCATTTGGACATTGGTTAAATTTGGGTTAAATTACCATACGCATCAATAAAATAATATATAGAGTTAGTCAGAACTCACCTGGATGCTCATTTAGCCTGAGGATATAGAACAAATGGAAAACCACGTATACCATAAATGTAAATATTTAAAGAGTTACAACTCAACTCAACAAAATATTGAACAAGGTATGTTCCATTTTCCTAGCTTGACAAATACAAATATCATGGGTCATATTCTCTCCTTGCTGCAAACAATGTCCTCAGCCACTTCTCAAAATTACATGCGAGGCAAGAGGACAGTTCAGACTCTCATGGCCAATTGTTGGGAAGGTCATGGACTGGAAGTGTGGCGGGAGTTTGAGAGTTTCCCCTGGGCCTAAAAGCCCTTCTCCCAGCAAAGCATCACGTGATCTCTGGATGCCAGAAATGAATGCCAGATTCCTAGCAGAAGCCCTTCTTGCTCGGATGTATGAGGGGCACTGAAGTTAGGATTTTGGTAGCAGAAATTCATCAGCTTGGTGTCACACTGTAAAGGCCCATGAAGAGCTGCCACTCTGAAAGATACAGAATTCCTGCATGGTCTTGAGAGTTTCGTACTTGAAACATGAAGAAAGAAGGTGGGAATTGGGTCACTTCCATGCCCCTTCCATTACAAACTAGACTGTCACAGAAAATGTGAGACAAATATTCAAGATAGGTTGAAAAGCTTCAAAAGAATCAGAAATTCAAGACGGGTAAAATGTGGAATCTTCAAAACAGGAAGTCTCCAAATGGAAACAGAGATAGAGAAAAAGCCAATAAAGGAGGAATGGACTCCGAGTCATCAAGGGAGCACTGAGGACAGAAAAAGAGACAAAAAGACACCGCACAAAGAAAGAGGAATAGATCAAAGGAAGGACCTGATTCTGGCACCTCATGCATTTAACATTAAGGCAGTGTTCTCCTGGGATGCACCCAGCTGGGCCCATGTGTGACACCAGCAGTGCCTTCAGATTACTAGATAGATTATGTTGTCCTTGAAAGAAGATGTGACCGAAACTTTGTGACCTAATTCCTGGCTTTGTTGGCCACCAAAACCAGTGAAAGATGCACTGTGCAGTTTGATAAAATTACACAAACAGAGTAAAATACAAATAAAATAATTGTCCAAAAAAGAAAAAAAAAAAAGCAAGAGCAGATTCAGAGGAAAGCTGTTAGGGCTCTTTATAGATCTACTTTAACAAGTCCTACTGGTTCTCTCTTGTTTGAATTACGCCTCTTAGAATTACATACTCAAAAGTGGACAAGATATCTTATGTGTTTTTGAGAAAACTTTTTGGAGGGATACTTCAAAATATCTGTGTTAATCAACTTTTCACTTCTATAAGAAATACTCAGGATAATTGTTTTTCAAGGAGAAAAGGTTTATTTTGATTTACAGGTATGGCGATCTCAGTTTAGGATCAACTGGTCCCTAGCTTTAGGTCTGTGGCAGCACATCATGGCAAATTCTTGCTGCAGAGTAAACCAGCTGGTCTCATGGCTAGCAACGGAGAGATGGAGGAGGGGCAAGGGCCAAGTCTCTACTAACCCTTTCAAGTGCATATCGCAGGGATCTCCCACTGTTCTCTACTTCTTGAAGTTTACACAACTCTCTGTGATACTACCAGTCTCTTAGTACATGGATCTTTGTGGGATATTTAAGACCTAAAGGATAGCAATATTAGCAACAAATGTTTATTCAGCATCTGCTGTGTGTTCTATTAAGTGCTTAAAATAAATCAATGAAATCAACAAAGATTTATATCCTAGTAGTGCCTGCATTCTAGCAGGAGTGAAAACACAAGTTAGCTAATTAAATGAGAAAGAAGATGCCAAACGCTATGAGAAGAGACTTAGGTCAAGGTAATAGGGTTGAGAATTCAAGGATAGAAGGAACAGATTGAAATTTTCAACAGTAAGGGCAGGCTTCCCTGAGGTGGTGCCTTTCTGCAGAAACCTAAAGGAAACAAGTGAAATTGCTGTGCTGTCAGCTGGAGAAGATTGCCTCTGGGCTCTGTGTCCCTTGAACAGAGACCAAAATAAACCTCCTGAATCCCACTTTTGCCTTCTCAGTTTAATAATGACTGGCATTTTCCTAAAGACAATTAGTTTCTGGCTGAAAATTCTTTAGTACATCTTCATTCTTCTCAACTTAACATGAGAATCTTGTCACATGGCCCCAACCTACTTTCCTCAGACTTACCTTATCCCCAACTAACTTGAAACTGAATAAATGTTCACCCTTTAAGTCACCGATATAGGTATCATTTTCTTAGCTACTCTCTTCTTGCTGTGACAGAATACTGGACACACAAATTTGGAAAGGAAAAGTTTATTTTACCTCAAGTTTATTTAATTTAGTTCAGGAAGTCACAGTCCATTCATGGGTGGTGGCCAGCACCAGAGAAAGCCCACGGCAGAGGCAGAGGTGAAGGCAGCTCCTCATGGCCTTGCAAACAGGAAGCTATGTCCCAGAGGAAGGGAAAAATCACCACAAACCCTTCCAGGTCCTTCCCTAGTGATCTTCACCTTCCAGGTCTCACCTCCCAGCCGTGCACAGTAATGATAGGTATATATGGCTTCTGAGGGACACTCCAGATCCAAACCACAAGATTCTGTCCACAACCCCCAAAAGACTCATGGTAACCTCTTACGCAAAAATTATTTAGTCCTTTTCTTGGGTTGCCAAAGTCTTAGTAATTTCAGCACTGCTTTTTTTTTTTTTTTTAATTAAGTCCAAAGTCTCCTCTGAGACTTAAGGCAAATTCTCAGCTGTGAGCGTCTATGAAAACCAAAGAGTTAAGCATTTCTAACCTATAATGACATAAGGTAAATATTCTCACTAAAAGAGAGAAACAGAGGGATAAAAGCCAATCAGACCGAAACAAAATTTAAAACCTGCAGGGCACAGGCTAGACCCTACAGCTGTGAGTCCAGTATATGAGGTAAATTGTGGCATCAACAAGATACCAACTCTATAGGGCTTGGGCTATCCCGCCTCTACAGCACTGCCATGGCTGCAGCACCCATCTTCTCTCCTTTGGGCTTGCCTCAGCCACAGCCTACACCTTTCCTCAGGGGAAGAGCCATGTTCCTTGTTTCTCCAAATTTTTGGGATCTCTATTGTACTTTAGGCTTCTCCTTTACAACTACACACACTACCCTTGCAGAGACACACTTCCTGGCCTCCAAGGCCTTCCTCTGAAATCTGGTAGAAGCCTTCATGACCCCACAACTCTTGAATTCTGCAAGCCCAGAAGTCCAGGACTGCATGGACATACTCAAGGTCTGCCATTGGCTTGAGCAGCATCCTGGGCCCCTTGACAAACATTTAGAAGTCTTTCAGTTCTCAGATTGCTGAATTCCAGGTGGCTGGACTTGTGGAGACATGGTTTCCTTTGGCGCTAGGCTACGCTAGCCCAGGCAAAAGCCTTTGCCTCTCTATCCTTGAGTTGGTAAAGGGTAGGATCTTGTTGAAATTTGAGAATGTTCGAGTCATCTTTCCTATAGTCCTAATTGTAAGTGCTTGGCTTCTTTTTAATGCTAAACACTTTAACTTCCCTGTGCTTTTTTCTTTCACCCCTGTGGGCACATTTAATCTGGCCAAACTACAAATATTTAATGTTAATGTTATTTGTCTCTGTCATTGTTTTCTGTCTTTCACCATGGAGTTGGCTAAAAGCCACAAACAGCAGTAATATAGTAGCCCCAACATCAAGCTGTCTTAAAATTTCCTCTAAGATATTAAGTAGTCCACTACCCTTAATATCAGTTTCAGGCAAAGTGTCTGGACAAGGGCCAAATGTCGACAAACTTTCTGTCAGAGAATAGCATACTTGCTAATATAATTCTCCTTCCCATCTGAACCCCCTTGAGCCTGGCCTTTCCAATCCACGCTTTTGTTACCATTTTGGTTTTCTAAGCTCTGACCGGAATCTGCATTCAAGTTCAGCTCACAGCACTTCACGGACTCTTTAGCCAGCATCCTCAAATCTTTACAAACTTTTCCCACAAACCAGTTCCAAAGGCTTCCAAACCACATGATCAGGTAAAGTCACAGCAACAGCCCCACTTCTCTGGTACCAATTTCTGTCTTATTTTCTTTCTCATTTCTTTGACAGACTACATAACGTACACAAATTAAGAGAAGAAAAGTTAATTTTGGCTCACAGGTTCAGAAGGTCACAGTCTAGTCATGGGTGTCCAACAACAGCGGAAGCACATGGTAGAAGTGGAGGTGGAGGCAGCACCCCATGGCATTGCAACAGAAAGACAAGTCCTGGAAAAAGGGAGGAAGCAGCACATACCCCTCCAGGTCCTATTCCAGAGATCTTCCCCTTCTGACACTCACCTTCCAATAGTACAGAGTATCTATAAGTACACAAGGCTTTGGAAGACACTCCAGATATAAAGAACAACAATTATCAAATAAGCTACACACTTTTTCTGGGGGTTCTAGAATTTCCCTTTATAGTAGTCTTTGGTACTTTTCTTCATACGTGTTTTTGTAGTATGTGTATTTATAAATGTACCCTTCAAAGCTGTTATTCTTCAAACTCCAAGTCATGGTTACTGGTCCTTTTTTTTTTTTTTTTTTTTTTTTTTTTTTTTTTTTTTTTTTTTTTTTTTTTTTTTTTTTTTTTTTTTTTTTTTTTTTTTTTTTTTTTTTTTTTTTTT
>PVKB01008615.1:0-14741 GCA_004027205.1 Ctenodactylus gundi | reverse complement strand
GAGAGAGAGAGAGAGAGAGAGAGAGAGAGAGAGAGAGAGAGAGAGAGAATACGGAGCTCCCACAAGGTTGCCCTCCCAGAGGTCTCACCACTTTCCATTTTTACCATGCTTAGAACAAAGCCTTTAAGCACAGGAGATCAGCTAAACTGTAGCAGTATCTCAATTCTGGAAAGATGCTATTTCTCATGTAGTGTCTCTTTACATAGGACAACATCAGTATTAGGGAACCCAGATTGTTCTGTTCCAAAAGTAAGCTACTTTTCTCCTTGCCTCACAGCAGGATTACTTATTTCCTGACAGGTTAATTCTGAAGATTTCTGTCAGATAAAGCTGCACAATGCTGGTATGTGTATATGGAGTCCTTGCCTTGTGGAGAGGCAGTGAGAGGCCTCCTGGGTATCACTAAGGGGTTTGCTGCTCGCTGTGACATTGCTTTAATCACTGGTGGGCATACTGTAGGTGACACATGTGGATTTCTTCCTTAGAACTTGCAATGTACGTGGAAGTGTTTTGGGCATGGTCCTTGTAATGACCCCACATTCTTTCACCAAGAAGGACACATTTTATTCCTGTTCTATTAAGAGATCCAAAATGTAGGCATTTGAAAGCATTTCAGTGATAATTACTATTGATAAAAGCTCTTTTTCAATTTTAAAAGGCTGACATTGAATTAAAAGGATATTAATTTAACTTTTAAAGTCTTTTTGAAATAAAAATTAATTCATTTCTAAAAGTCAGCTTTTGATATACAAGAGAACGGCTCATAATTCTTTTAAAAAATGAAATGAAATATGTATATCTATTTCCTCCCTGAAACTTGGGATGCTTCTGATTTTAATGTTTTGGGAAAAGGGAAGACATTTTTAAAACCTGTGTATATATGTACAAATTTTTAAATGTTCCATTTCTGCTTTGGGCTTCACAAGTTATGGTAGTCATAGCTCAAAAACAATATAAAAGGGGAAGCAGGGTTCTGTTCAGTGTTCTTTTCCTGGCTTTCTGGTTCATGTCCAGGCTGCTCATTTTCCCACATGATTCGAGGTCCGTTGGTGAGTCTAATGCTCAGAGTACTTTACCCAGTGTTCCTGCCACCAAGCTACATTGAGTCTTGGGCTGTGCGAACAGGGGTGGTTGGGGTAGTGTGCTGGGAGAAGAGTAGGGGTCCTCCCAGTCCCCACTGGCCTCTGTGGCTCCCTGGCCTACGTGCTCCGGTCTGCACAGGGTCTAGGCTGCTGGTTGCTAGGTTCTGTTCAAATCCATTTTGTGTGAGCATAAGCTTCATATTTGAAATCATATCACTTTGTCATATTTCACCATGTTCTGTGGACTCAAAAATTTGCTTCTGTATAAGATGATAACATGTGGAAAATTACTTTGGTGCAGTGGTAGCCTATGACATCCAGCAGGCTAACTGTCCCTGCTGTCATTGAGCAGAAAAGCCCCACAATTAAATAAAATACTTAATCACCTTATTTATTGAATCATTTGAAAACACACACAGGAAGCAATGAGAGTTTGAAGGGGTGGTGACTGTACCTAGGACTGGTTGCCTCCCAGGGGTCTAGATGACACCGCTAGGACACTAGGACCCTGGGCTCTGTTCCCTGTCTTGTACCTCTGTCTGTTGCATCAGCCTTCCCTTTTTCTGGGAGGTTTTGAGGACTAGAATTAAGGTTTAACAAGGGGCTCAACTGATGAAAGATGCCTGGAAATAGATTATGCTTTCTCTACTGGAGACATATGGAACAAATACCAGCCAGTAGCCGTTGCTTGCTAATTAGTCTGCTGAGTGCCTGTATTATAACAACATAGTGGCTCACCAAAGATAGCACATTTAATTCTTCCAACTGTGACTATGTTACTTTACATGACAAAAGGAACTTGTACATGTGATTAAGTTCTTGCAAGAGGGAGATTTTACTATGCAAGTACAAAGCCCTATGAAAGAAAGTGGGAAGCAGAATTGTCTAGGGCAGAGAGGACGGGAGCAGAGGTCAGAGGGAAATGCTATTTGAAGGAGTTATATGCTACCTTTTCAAACTGCAGAAACGTAGGGGACTTCTACAAGCTGAAAAAGCTAAGTGTTATGGGTAAGTTGTGTTGCTGCCTTCCTTTCCCTTTCCCTTCAAGGTGTTATATGGAAGTTGTAATCCCTGGTACCTCAGAATCTGACTCTTTGGAGAGAGGGTCTTTGTAGAGGGAATTAAGTTAAAATGAGGTCATATGTGTAAGGCTAATTAATCCAATATGATTGGTGCCCTTATAAAAAGAGGAAATTTGGGCACAGACATGGACAGAGCTCTGCAGGACATGTGAAGGCACAGAAAGAAGATGTCTATCTGTAAGCCAAGGAGAGAGGCCTCGTGTTTCACAGCACTCAGGAGGAAACAGCCTGCCAGCATCTTCCTCTAGCTCTGGACATTCGAGCCTCCAGAACCCTGGGAAGATGCCTTTCTATTACTTATGTCATCTAGCTGTGCTATTATCTTACCTGAAGCCCCAACAAAGTAACACACCAGGGAAATGAGTTCTTCCCTAGAGCCTCCAGCTTGCAGCTTTGCCTGAAGCTTGATTTTAGCTCAGAGAGAGCTGTATGAGGCTTCTCACCTTCAGAACAGAAAAAGAATACACTTGTATCCCCTTAAGTCACTATTTATGGTGATTTGTTATAGAAACAATAGGAAACTGATGCAGCCTCTGTGGCTGGCCTTCCTTTCTTGCTTCTTCTTCTTTTTTTTTTTTTTGCCTGCTAGGGACTCTTTATTTTTTATTTTCCCCCATTTTATTGATATGTATATGTGCAAAATTCAAGGTTTACAATGGAGTTGAGCCTTGTATGTGCAAATGTATCTTGTCAAGGTGACAAGGGCTTGCCCACTCTCCTTTTGTCCTCCCCCACCTTTCCCTCCCTCCTCCCCTACCTGACACAGTGCCCATATGGGGCCAGATTGGACCCACAATGTGTCACCCATGAATAACAAAATTAGGGCAAAACTGACAATATGGAGGTCACATGGCCTATGCCTTATAATCTAGTTATTCTAAATATTTCTTTCTGTTAATAACACTTGTGCTTGTTCCAACTTCATCATACATTCAACTTATTAGAGTGTACTTTAACACATTTTATATGTACTGATTTGCTATTTTTATATAATACAGCTTCTGGGTCCATAATTAATGCACTAGTTTACTTAATACACCAAAGAATTTCACTTGCATTGTAAAAGCCACTAGCTTACTATCTACATAAGGTGTATCACTTAGTCAGGGTTCTAGAGAGTCAGAACTAATAGTGTCTGTCTGTCTGAAGTAACTCATGTGATTGTGAAGGCTGGAGGATGAGCTGTCCATGTAGAGGCTCACAAGAACCAACAGTCTAGTTTCAATTCGATTTCAAAGGCTTAAGAAGCAGGGCAGCTGATGATGTATTTGTAGTTTGAAGGCCCCGAGATTTGGGTCCCTGGAAGAGACAATGTTTCAGTTCAAGTTTGAAGGGGCACAAGAAAGGCTTACTTCCAATTTGAAGATTGTTGGGCACACAGAATTCTTCCTGAGTTGGGGACCATCAGTATTTTTGTTCTATTCAGATCTTTCAGTGATTGGACAAGGTCTGTCTCCATTTGGGTGGGCAGCCTGCTCTAGTCAGCCCCAGAATTTGACAAGTGACCCAGTCAAGTTACCATAAAATTAATCATCACAGTAAATAACATGAGTTTCTTCTTTTTTCCATTGTCTTCTGTAGTTGTACTGAATATTTGAAAATGATTTCTGTAATTATACTGAATATTTGAAAATAACACAGAAAACACATGTTATAGTTACTATGTTCCCAGAGTCCTAGCAGCTGATCCTGGCTGTGGACAACATTCACAATTGCAAATCAAGTACTTCCTAGGTAGGGTTTGCCATTATCCTGGCTATGGGACTGGGTGAATTGTATGGCATACAGAACTTATTAATCTCTTCTTCTTTATTCTTTTTTCCTCCCCAGCTATTCTCTTCTTTAAGACTAGGGCCACATGTATGTGTATTGTCTGCAGCTACTTCCAAACTAGAACAGCAAAGTTTAATAGTTATCACATATAAACTGTCTGACCTACAAAGCCTAAAATACTTTCTATTTAATTAAAAAGTTAAATGACTCCTACTTTAGAGTTTGATTAAAATATTATCATTTTATTGTCAACTTTGAAAAGACTATGACCCTGGAAAGTTATTTACTTTGCTAAAGTTTCTAACCACCCGGAGATTGACAATGTTAGACTTCAACCCCAGAACACAGGATGTTCCCAACATACTGAGCTGCTTTAGAGAAACTTGTCTTGAGTGTATGTGGTCCACTTTTAATGCCTAAAGAACATGATTTTGACCTGTCTTACTGAGCTGGATCCAGTGTGATTTAGAGAGGGCTAAGCTCATTTTCGAGTCTAACCCTCATTGTGAAGTATCAAGAGGGCAGAAACTTCATCCAATTGTGCTGTTTCATGGTGGGACCTATAGAAGTGAGTAGGGTTAAATAAGGTCGTCGACGTGGAGCCATATGGAAGTTGCCAGTGAGTAAAGCCATCAACAGATGGGGTCCTTTGACTTTGAACTTCTAAAATTCTGGACCATAACAACTCTTTTCTTTGAATCATACTGATGTGTAGTGTGCTGTTATTAGCAACAGAAAATGGATCTTACATTTGCAGACTTAATTTTTTTGTTTCTGATCTTTTTCTTGATTGGCAAAATCACATCTGGATAGGTAATGCCTGTTTCTAGGTCTTATCGATCTCTTAATTTATTATGAAACAATAAATGCTTGTTTTTGCCATTTTAGATTCTTGACAAGAGAGCTAAGTTGTTCGATAAACATGTGATTATAGTGAAATGTCACTAGTATGTGTCCAGAATGAATATTTGAGAGAAACCTGCCTTTCAGTATTGAAATAATTTAGATTGATGAAAAGTTTGCAAAGGTAGGATCTAGAGCTCTTGTACAATATATTCTTCACCTGATTTCTCCTAATGTTAGCTTCCTATGTAACCATGGTGTATTTACCAAAACTAAGAAGTTAACACTGGTACAATACTATTAAGTAGACTCCAGGCTCATTCTAAATTGACTGTTGTTTTCCCCACTAATATATTTTCTTTTTTCTTTTTTTAGAATCAATTACAGGATATTATGTCGCATGCAATTATTGTCTCCTCAGCATTCCCCATCATGATAGCTTACCAGTCAGTCTTTTGTTATTTTTCATGATCTGGAGCTTTCTACAGTGGACTGGTCAGGTATTTTGTAGAATACTTCACCATTTGCGTTTGTCTGTTGTTTTCTCATAATCTAGGTCAAGGGCACAAGTAACTCTCACGATGAAGTGCCCTTCTCATTGCATTGTGTCAGTGGTACTTGAGACTTATCACTGGTGACTTTGATCTTGACACTTGACTTTGTGAATTTTTTAAATGATTAATCAACAATATTATGTCATGCCCATTTTGTATTCAGCATAATTGTAGGTGCTTCCAGGTCAGATAATGAGAAATGGCATAGAGAATCATTCAGAAAAAAGGAAAGGAAAGTCTTCTTCATGTACTGTGTGATAAATAGATGAGTTAGACAAAGAAGAGACAATTTGCAGTGAAAACCATTTAAAAAGTACACAAAGAAAAATGTTCATTATGGTAAACAGATGATAATCATATAATTGAAATATTAATTAAAATGATGCATGACTTAAAAATATTTAAAAGCTGGTATAACGAATTTGTATATACAGTGTAATTACAGTTATTTAAAACTATGTAAAGTTAAAGACCAGATCATAGAATATGTGTAATTAAGTGCTTGTCTTTGGATGATGAGTTTGTGGATGATTGTTTTTTCCTTTTAGTTCTTTTTTTGTAATTTTGGGGAAAATTTAACAGTTAACTTGCATTAATCTGCTAAGCTTGCCATAACAGAATACCACATAACATGTGGCTTACACACAGACATTTTTTCCAAGTTCTGGTGGGTAGAATTCCACAGTCAAGGTGTCACCATAGTTGGGCTTCTCCTGAGGCCTTTCTCCTTGGCTTGCAAATGGCTGTCTTTTCCTGTGTTCTTGCATGGCTTTTCCTCTGTGTACACACATTCCTGTTGTCCCTCCTTCTGATTATAAGAACACCATTCTTACTGGATTAGAGCCCCACCCGTATGGTCCCATTTGATTTTATTTTGGTGAAGCCTTGCCTATCTAGCAGTCATATGGAGAGTTTGTACTTCAACAGGAATTTGAAGAAACATAATTCAGCCCATGACTGAGCCGTGTTAACAGAGGCAGTGTGGTGTAGTGAACATAAAGGTGAGAGTCAAGTTTGGTTGGAGTGGCTGTTTAAAGACACGTGAGTTTGGGTAAATCTGTATGTCACTTAGCCTATATGTCACATTAGAATAATGGAGTAATTTTACAATATGTTTGGGAGGAAATTAAGTGACACAATTAGCATAGAATCACCTAACATTGTTTAATACTTAACATTATCTTTCTTATAACTCATGCATCTGCCCCTGGGATTTCTCCAGTCCCCTTGGAAGAACAAGACAAAAGTACATGAACGGACTGACCCCTGGATGGCCTGGAGCCTTGCTGTGGCTGCCACAGGGGTTCAGGAGAGTGGAGGGAAACGGGGAAGAATACTGAAAAATGTTCTAACGAGTAGATGAGGCTTCGGGCTTCATTCAACAGCTAATCTGTGGAACGTGCTTGATGTTGTGCTAATAATTTCGGATCTATATTCATTCAAATATATGTTAATTGCCAGCCACATGGCAGGCACTATTCTGGGCATTGCCACTCCCAAGAAGAACAGAATAGACACAAATGTCTACTTTCTTGGTATTTCCATTGTGGGAGTATAAGTAATAAACAAGCAACTCTACATTAATGCTTTGTAAAAAAAACCGGGCAGCATGTGTGTGGAGGTTGTAATTCTAGGTAAAGGTGGCTGAGGGGCTCTGTTCACGTATTAAGATCTTTTAAAAGTCAGTTTTACGAGTTTGTTGGCTGAAAGACAACTGCCACAAAGATTCCCATAACCATCCCATTAATGAATTTAGTTTGCAGAGGGAAGCAGACACCAAAAAGAAAAAAAAAATTCCTTTGGGACTCAGCAGTGTTTAAAAGAGACATACTAAGATGAATGAGAAATATTTTTGCCTTCCAGTGGCTCACGGGGGTAAGGGAATCTTAAAAACAGAACCATTAATTGTGCACAGGTAAGTGGGATTGTATAAAGTCAAGGTGGTGGGAGGTGCAGGTGCACAGACAGACCAGTTGATTTGCTCCAGGAAGTTAGGAAGGTCTTGGCAGAAGAGGCGATGTGTTAGCGCAGCCCGAAGCAGGTCGCAGCTCACAGATAAAGACGCGCAGGGGGCTCTGCACATGAAGGGAATGTGACCAGGGATGAGGGGTGGAGGATTCTTTGGTGTTTTGGGAACATAGAGTGAGGAGGGAGTCAAGTCGGAAAGGCAGCTGGATGGGAAGGGCTTTTCTGTGTCATGCGGGGGAAGTTTTAGGCAGTAGGTAGAGGAGGCTGTACAGTATGGTAAGCTGGGTGTGCCAAAATATGTCTCATACTAGAAATTGGATAGATGGTGACTTCATTAACTACTATCTAGAAGAAGTTGCCAGGAGAAGGAGAAGTGAAAATGAAAGAGGGAGAGAAAGAGAGGGACAGAGCTCAGACTGGCTGCGCAGTGCTGAGCATGTGCAGGCTCCCAGCTGAGTGGGTGAGGATGAGCCGAGTGGGAGCGGGAGGAAGTGTCTAGACTTGGTCATCTCTCAAGGCTTCTTCCGCCCTTGCACGGTAGTTGCTGGCAACCCCATTAATAGCTTAATTAGGTTAAATGAAAATCTTTGAAAGAGTGGAAACAAAGGACACCCCTTTCATCCTTCCATAATGTGGAGCGTGTAGGTTCCTTTACAAGAAGTTAAATAAATATTAAAGTGTTTGGTCTCTGCCAAATTATGCTGATTATTCTCAGCTAAGTTTCTGTTTATGGGGTTTAAACATTTTCATTTATACAAAAATAGCTTGGGGTTTAGGAAATTGAAGTAGGAACATGGATTCATAGAGCCAAGGTCGTCCCTTTTTCCACTCCTCCCAACCTCATTTTCTTAGAAGCATGTGTTTTCTGTG
Organism: Ctenodactylus gundi; assembly: GCA_004027205.1. Classification (NCBI taxonomy): domain Eukaryota; kingdom Metazoa; phylum Chordata; class Mammalia; order Rodentia; family Ctenodactylidae; genus Ctenodactylus; species Ctenodactylus gundi. The sequence goes on along the minus strand of PVKB01008615.1, from coordinate 6,569 downwards.
CATTTTTTCTGGCCTGCAGAAATAACTTTTGGCAGTTTTAGAAAGTTGTGTATCCCACGAGTCTGCAAAATTGAACACACACAGTGTATTAAAGTGATCTAATTTTTGCCCTGTTACTTCTGTGTGGCCTGCCTCCCTTCCCTTCCAAGGCAGTCCTTATTTCCCTTGTCTGACCTGACTGCTGAAGACAGTTAGGTTCATCTGTTCTTTCTTTCAGGACCCTGAATCCAGACAACGGGTCAGTTCTCTCCCAATATGACTTTTGACTTTTTTCTTGATTACTTTCCTTCTAAGAAGTATCTATTGTCTGCCTTGGTCCTTCACAGGTTGATATAACTTTCAGTGTGTGTTTGTGTGTGTGTGTGTGTGTGTGTGTGTGTGTGCACGCGCGTGTGTGTAACTTCACATTATGTGGGCCTGTGATTCAATGGTTCTTTCTTCCAAGGCCACTGGGTTGGAGGGAGCAGGTTCAGCTGCACCAGGAGGAGGTTGGCTTCCTCTTCAGAGGGGCAGCATTGCTCTGACTGAAAGAATTTAGTACTTTGTTTGATGGTGATGCTTTTGCTCTCCTTAACATTACAAATGCAATGAGTCACATTTGAAAATATTTCCATCTTTTTAGTTGCTGCATTAAATAACACACAGTTAGCCTTTTTACAGCTATGAACCTTGTCCTCACTCTTTTTCTTTTTGAAATTAGTACACTTATTTTTATTATTATATACAACCCCATTACTTCTATACTTAGCTTTCAGGAACGAATTTCTGCCTAGATAGGTGAAGAAAGAGTCTTCTAGAATTTCTGAAGACTCAGCGTTTATTGATGGAATAATGAAAACTGGTGGAGAAGTGCAGATGGTGAGCATGTTGTTCCATGCTGTTCTGGGTTTGCTTTCTCTCCAGCTCTCCACATCCAAATCAAGCAACTTATGGTCTCTGAAATTGAGCTCTTCACTGATATTTTATGATATTTCTCTGAAATGGAGCAAATGGCCCAGCCTCACTGTAATCTCTTAAGGTCTGTGATTGTAGGGACTTATTACTAACTACAAATTTTATGCTTTCTGCTTTCCGTCTCATCTTTAGGGGATAAGGAAGAATCATTACAAAGCAGCAGGGTTTCAGGCCTGCTGCATATGTGGCTGCTTTTCCAATGGCTGGCAGCCACCTGCTGCTAAGAAACCTTCAAAGGGTAACTAGCTTTGCTTCCCTTCTAAGTGAGAGCTAAAGCTGGAATATGGCATTAATCATAAATTCTCATAGTTTCCTCCTTACAAGTGTGCTTCCTCAGAGACCTCTGGGCATAGAATGAGTGTTAGGCAGAGCCCTTTTTTCAAAATCCAGACTTATTTTCCGAACGCCTGCCAGATTTTCTGGGAAGTCTGATTACAGCCCCATTGTTCACCAGCGCAGTATGTCTGAGATTGTATGACTGGATAATCTTTCCTTTTTAGTGTTTACTTAAAGTAGAAGTGATGCTATCCAGACCCTGGATAGGAATGAGGTCATGTCATGAGGTTTTGTTCTGATGTTGCTTTCTCTGGGTCAAGTACGGGCATCAGGTTCTGAATGCAGATGGGTAGCTTAAGATGTCTACCGTATCTAGTCTTCCATGATTGCTGTGAATTCACATGGTTGCTGGTATACTCTGAAAAGACTTCTCAGTGCTTGCTTTTGTAAAAACGTATACTTGAACTATATATAGATCCATTTCTTTATGCTCCTAATCTGAATGATTGAATTCTATTTTCCTGCTAAGATTGTAGGTGAGTGTTTATTAATGAATATGCCATGAATCATTTGTTGGTGTTCCCTGATATAAGGGTTTCAGGGATATATGGATTTGGGAAATGTGGAAGAGTAGTATGGAACCACTGCTAGGATATTAATATTGTTATCCCTGTTATACAAATTTATGTTTCTTCAAATTGGTTTCATTTTCTAATTATAACTAAATTTTACTTTTTGGAAATTGACAAAGACGACCAATAAAGAGTGTCCTAGCAATGTATCCTTATCTTGGTTTTTAGATTATCTGTCTCTTAAGGACTTTATTCGTTCATTTGTTTGGGTCCTCATTTGATAAATGTCCATTTTGTGGCTTTTCTGTACCAGTCCTTGGAAAGACATTGTACCGTAACAAACAGGAGAATATGGCAGAGGGGCTGGACACCCCAGTTCTTTAAGAAATGGTGAACACATGTTGCCTTGAGCAGAGGCTGTGTGTCTTAGCTTCCATGACAGTGAGCAGTGCTCCCACAACTGCTCAGGCTGGTGGATGTGTGCAGAGCTGGTGTTTGGCTTCTTTGCATATGTCAGTCGTTGGTGAAATAGACACTGTTTGTTTCAGATGGCAGCAGAAGTAAGGAAGAGCTCAGAACACTAATACTGTGGAGTGTTGTAATAACAGCCTTTGAATATAGGAAAGAAAGACACTTTTATCAGTTTAAGCCACTGTTATTTGGGTCTTTTTCTCATGGAAGTCAAAGCAGTCATCAAAAGGATCCAGAAAGGATTTCCAGCGGCCAGGCATTGCCGTAAGATTGGGTTGATGAGATGTTCAGGAGCCCTTGCAAGTCGAGCGCTGTGAAGTGACAATCTTGGCAAACAGAGAAAGAAGACATTTTCTGAGCTTCTTAAAGTTCTTGTTCTCACATGTTTAGAGAATAAAATACAGAAGGAACTGAATTGTTTTTTGTGATGGTAGGGAAATTATACCTTCTTGTCACTATTTTAGCTAAAGTATGTAGAATAATAAGGCTAGGTTTCCATAGCTGAGTTTTCCCAGTTAGGCCAGGGTGTACAGGCTCTTGACATGAATTCAAAGGTATAAAAAAATCATCACATATATATTTATATATCTATCTTTGTAAAATAAATCCTGGCATATTAAACTTCCTTGTACTAACAAGGCTGCCTCTATCCACATAGTGGGCATATGTAAACACAGGATATATGTTTAGATGTGGGTTAGGCATAAAATAGCTTTTTCTTCCTAAGTGAGGAAAAGGAAAACCTCAATTTCTTACTAAATGTGACATTTTTAGATTTGAGTAGACAGAAAGGACCACGTGAAAATGTGCTAAATTTCCACAGAGTTAACAAGATGTCACTTTGTGAGAGAATTTTCATAATTAATGAACCAGCTCAATTTGTCCTGCCATTTGACTTTGATTAATATGTCGTAGAGTATTCCCTCTGGGTTTCTTTCCAGTTGGGCCGGGAAGCGCTCATGTCTAGATCCTGTGCAAGCACATGGATCAAAGTGCTGGCATCCAATACCCGCTACGTTAGGTCAGCGGACAGTCATGTAAGCTCAGTGACAATGTCTGACGTCTTGTACCAGACTGGCAGCTGACTAGTCCCATTAATAACAGGAGCTCTTGACACAGCATTTCCCCCAAATAAATAACATAAGTTTCTCCCTCCCTCCCTCCCTCCCTCCTCATTTCTTCTTCTTGCATGGATACAAGATCCACATGGAAAATTCCCAACCAGTAAACATAAAACTGAAACCTAAGCTATTTGGAGAAGGGATTGGAACACTCATATGACTATTTTATGGAGTCTCAGAAAGAGAATTTATGTAATTAAGTTTTCATTCCTAATTCTGGGTTTGGAGACTGAATGAAATGACCTTAGTATCAACTTTAAACCATTTGATTAAAATTTGCTTCACTACAAGCACAGGTTATGGAGATAAATTACTTGGATGGAAAGTATCAGTCAGTGTTCAATCAGGGTATTATTCTGTTGGAGAAACACTGTATGTATTCCAACGAAGGAACTTAATACTGAGAACTTGCACTATATGATTTGACAGGAAAGCAAGTTTACTTAAAGATTGGTAACTGCGGAAACCACTATCCCAAAGGCAACGCAGTGGGACCCCGGGCGGTGCCTGCTGAGCTGACCAAGTTGTAGGTAGGAGCTGAGCTGGCTGGCTGGCTGAGCAGCACGACCGGCAGCCTCTGCTGCGCCGTCCTCGGAGCACTGGCTGCTGGGAGGCGGGAAGGCGGCACTTTCTTACTTCTGCCTTCTGTTTTTTTCTGGGGTCTCCAGTGGTAGAATCTAGCAAGAGACTCAAGGTGAGGGGTGCTAGGACCCGCAGTTTCCAGGATTTATGCTCTGGGGTCAGAGACGGGGAAAATGCGAGAATCTGGAGCTGACAAAGTAGAAACTGTGGGCAGCACCCAAGTGTTTCCAAAGCCTACTCTGTATAAAAATTGAAGTATATGTTACTTAATTAAATGAATAAATAAAAGAATCTTTTAGTGCTACCTAAGATAACGTCTCTGTAAATCTGTCTCGTGAAGACATTTAAAGTTATAATCTAACATTTGCTTACTGTTCCAAAGATGTGTGGATGTTAGCGAGTATGTATTTGACATTTCATGTTAATATTGGTTCAAAGTACTTAACTGGCTTTATTGATAAAACAATAGAGTGTCATGCATGTCATTTCTTTATCATGTCAGTACTGTCTCCCACAATAATCTAAAAAGACTAAATTTAAGCAGAAAACATAGGTAATGAGATAAAGTTCAGCTTGACCCTCAGGTATCTCCCATTTCCAGTAAGAACTCAGATAAGCCAAATACTAGGCAGGTGTAATCCCAAAGGCAAGCCCAGCCCCGAAAGTACCTTGAAATGACTGGAAGTGCCGCAAGAATGGACTTCTCCCTCCTGCTGATGTTCTGGTGGGCAAAACAAGTCGAGGACTTGGAAGCAGGCATAGGATAGCCTTTCATTGCACTTTGTGTCCCAGCAGTGGAAAGTCATTAATAAAAAGAAAAAAAAAAGTTTTAACAGTGTTATATAAACAGGGCTATTTTCCTTTTGTGAACTAATTCCTATGTCTTCATGTGGGTCTAAAAAGTGTGCCTGGAGGGCATTTTCCTCCTTGGCTGGAGGTGACTTAGCAGACTGGCAGCTACTGTCATTACAAGCTCAGTCACAGAGCGGGAGGATCTGGACTGCTGCTGCTCCTGAGCAGCTCAGGACATGCAGGGGCAGCTGAGACCACATGGAAGGGGCAGGGGATGGTAGTCCGCTGGGGAAAGGCCCTGTGATCTTTGCACCAGATGACAGTTGCAGCAGAAGGAGAGCCAATAGTATTTTTTTTTGTACGGGTACAAGCATTACCAGCTTGCGTGTGCAGGGGATGCTCAGAGGAAGAGCATTTTTAGCTTACCTGCACCTGAAGTGGTGCAGTGACAAAGGTTCATACATTTCTTAAGTAGCAATGATATGAATATTTAGTGAAGGCAAATTATATGTTATTTAATGTTCTTTATCATATAGCCAATTTCAACTCATGTAAGACTGGATACTTAGCAGCCATCTTGAGACTAGAAATGGGTTTTAAAAAAAGTTGATGCGGATGGCAAAAATCAATCTTTTTTGTAAAATTTGAGACAGCTTGTGTTCAGATTTTCCTGGAAGCAGCTGCTAGTGGCTTGATTGGAGATGATAAGTCTGGACCCTTGGACCAGCTAGTGGGCCGTGGGAATGTTGTGGTTGTGGTCACCCTGATTTGAAATAACAGAAGGTCAGCTAGGTAGAGAGTGGTCCAGGGAAGAAGGTGGGTGCATGGGAAGAGAATCTGTTCATTCCTTGGTCCTGCTCTCAAGGAAAGCATCTCATCACACCAGCCGTTTTGATTGTGGTCAGGAACTGTGAAAGACCCAGTGCTTTCAGAAAAGGTTAATAGAAGCTGCTAGGGAGCTGGTCCCTAAGTCTTCTCCAAAAAGCACCTAATTGAACTCACCAGAATTTTCTGGTTTCAGAATCATGTTTTTTTTTTTCTTGAACTAAATAAGTCATGGTCTCTTTAATTGAACAATATGTAGGGAGTGTTTGTGACAGCTGCTGTTATTTTGATCTGTAATTAATAAATAGATATTGAATGGATGGACAAATTCTCTACTTATGGCCATCAATTTGCCAGTAGAACTCCTCTTTTTTCTAGTGTCTCCAGAAAATGCCTTTACTGTTTGTGTGCCTGTCTGGTAGGCTTGCTGGTCCTCAGTCAGCCATGGGAGAGGTTGTGCTCGGAAGCACAAGCCATGTGACATGCCAGGCAGATCAGATGGGGATTTCAGGGCTGAGTACAAGGGGAAATGTTAGTAATTAACGAGAGGATGTGGCACTGGTGATGCTGGCTGGGAGAACCCAGAACTTTGGCTGGAGACTCCTGGAGGCTGCCAGGATAGTAAGAACAGTGGAGTGGAGCTGTGCGTTGAGGAAGCTTGCAGGTGTTAATGTCACTGGTGAGGAAGGAGGCGAAGAGTGGGGTATGAGGTTTACAAACTTGGCAGAGCTTGCAGAGGCCAAGGACTCACCGATTATAAGAGCCTCTTCTGCTCTAGCTGTAGTTTTGGTTTGCTTTAAAATGGAACTTTTAGAGACCCTGAGAACATACAAAAACTTGATGTTTAATTTTGAGAATCAAGTTGTGGTTTCTCATTTAGCATTCCTGGCCTTCATTGCTTTGTGTCAATACATTTTACTTCCAGATTCAGGATCAAGGAAACCTTTTCCTCGTGCTTGTTCATTTTGTTGTTTCC